>JAWPHD010004710.1:0-180641 GCA_037043455.1 Cyrtodaria siliqua
ACTGTCCTCCTTGAATGCTACTTTCCCAGTCCGATCTCATTAAATGTGTGTAAGTGGTTGTTTTATTGTATTTTAGTTGTTTACCACACAGTATATTTTCACAGAAAACGTCAAAAAACGTCATTTCCTACGTTACAGAAGTGTTACCTGGCGGGGATATCTTTATTTACACTGTCCCGTTTATTGGGATGACAATAGGGTAAGAGTGAGATTTGGTGCACCCGAGAACCTGGTTTAAACCCCCCAGCGGCCACTGACCGTTCCAATGCAGTAGCCCCATTGTCAAGTCTTTTGTGTTTGTGATGTTTTATTTGGCCTTCTATTCATCTTCAAAGTTGTTCTTTGTTTCTGTGTGTGTTTGTGGCTGTCTGTCGTCCTTGAATGCTACTTTTTCTGTTCGATTTTTATATCTAATGTACTACTTATTGGTGCGTTTGGGGTCATTGAGCCAAATCTTCATGGCCTGAAAGTAGAATACTGCTTAAGCTGGTGCTATGGGGCGTGAGAGATGTCGCGCATTACTTCACATGAGCATACTCAATAGAACCAAAATAGATATAAAAATCGAACAGGAAAATCAGCATTCAAGGACGACAGTCAACCACAAACACACACAGAAACGAAGAAAAAATGTAAAAATGAATAAAAGGCAAAGTAAGACGTCTGCTACTTGTCTCGTTTGTTTGTGTTTTGTTCATTGATTTCAAGGGGTCCCATTTGTATTTGTTATGTGTGTTATACTTATACTACTGCCTATTATTGCTGCCTAATTTGTTACAGGATATAGACTGAATGGGGATTTCATTATTAATAGTGTACCGTTTTATTGGAATAGGGTTAGCGTGAGGTTAAGTGCACCCACGAACCTTGTTTTAAACCACTAGACGGCAAATTGCTGACCGTTCCGAGGCGGTACCACTATTGTCAACCACTGACCGTTCCAAGGCAGAACCCCTATTGTCAACCACTGACCGTTCTGAGGCGGTATCCCTATTGCCAACCACTGCCGTTCCGAGGCGGTATCCCTATTGTCAACCATTGACCGTTCCTAGGCGGTATCCCTATTGTCAACCACTGACCTTTCCGAGGCGGTATCCCTATTGTTAACCACTGACCGTTCCGATGCGGTATCCCTATTGTCAACCACTGACCGTTCCGAGGCGGTTCCCCTATTGTCAACCACTGACCGTTCCATGGCAGTATCCCTATTGTCAACCACTGACCGTTCCGAGGCGGTACCCCTATTGTCAACCACTGACCGTTCCATGGCAGTATCCCTATTGTCAACCAATGACCGTTCCGATGCGGTATCCCTATTGTCAACCACTGACCGTTCCATGGCGGTACCGCTATTGTCAACCACTGACCGTTCCTAGGCGGTATCCCTATTGTCAGCCACTGACCGTGCCATGGCGGTACCCCTATTGTCAACCATTGACCGTTCCGATGCGGTAACCCCATTGTCAACCACTGTTGTCAACCACTGACCGTTCCTAGGCGGTATCCCTATTGTCAGCGACTGACCGCTCCGATGCGCTACCCCTATTGTCAACCGTTTTATGTTTGTTCTGTCGCATACTGTGACATATTGTAATTGTTGTTTGATTTGTTTGCGTGTTTCTTTTTCTCTGAAAGCTACAGACTATTATAATTACGTGTATCCTTTGTACACATTAATACACTTACAAACAACATAATATTGAACTGTTTTAAAAAACGAAATAACTGACAAACCTGACCTGTGGTTAAGCATTTTCTTATACTGATTTCTAACGAACCGTGTATAATTACACCCTGTAAAATAAAATATAATGTAAGTTTCTTTCCAAAGCATATGTAATTTTAGAGCTTTACGATTGTATTTGTATTTTTCTTGTAAATTAGATCTGAAAAAGCAGTGATAACGTCTTCTATATAAACCAATACTGTTAGCAATAAATCACATAGGTAGGGGTTCTTAGTTATATAACTTTTCATACGTTATACAAATGCTTAATTTAATTATTCTTGCTTTCTTGCTTTGTCTTGCTTTCGGCACAATGTTTTTTACTGGTATATGCTCTTATTTGATGAATCTTTTATTTCAGTTATATGATATTGACATTTTCCAGACTAATACCCACGATAAATACCAGATGGAAATGCCGATACTAATTGAAGAACTAATTGGGATTTAATATCACAAACGGAACTTCCTGAGAGTGTTTATACTCAACTTCCTGAGAGTGTTTATACTCCACAGGAAGACAATGTAAAAACTCGTTTTGGTCGCTACTTCCTGGTAAGGTACTGTCTGTTAAGGCGCGTGACTAGCTTTGTAATATGAGAGAATTACGCCTGGAAAGTAGAACATTTAATATCGTATAAACATACGCCTAGATTTTTCCGAATTATGCAAAGGAACACATGTCAAACATACTGACATCCATTTACGAAAGCTTTTAAATATGTTATAGGAGACAGTGATACGGCATAATTCACTTTTGATAATGTAATGCAAACGGTGCGTTTAACAAATGTCTGCAAGCATTGCGAATTTAAATAAAGTTAAAGAGCTTCAAACGTTACGTGCTTTTACGTGTTTTAAAATGGATGGAATCATGTGGGAATTTTGACTTCGGCTACATTTTAGATTAATTTACATGTATAGCCTATGAACATGTAGTAAAGAGCCTTTTATATCCATTTACTTCCAAAACATATTCAAACAAGTAAAAGAAACATATTAAGCGGAAATAGAAAAGCAAATAAAATATACGGTTTATATTTTATGGAAAGCTACACTTCCTAAATATGTAATTTAAAACACATGTGTTGTCTAAATTGTCGTCGAAATGTTTAGAAAACCTATTTACATATGGTTACTTTTGTATAAGTATGTTGATATTCTTACATACAATGCGTTGATACGTTGGAAGACAATAAAACAGCTAAACAAACAAGTCATAAAACATAAACTGCATAATATGTTCATTCTTAATTCGTTTTAGCAATCAATCTAATAAATAAAACGACAAAATACTAAACAACTGCGATAGGTCCATTGAGAAATATAAAGAGGATTTTGGATTGTCTGGAGTGAATATATTTAATAGATTTATTTTCTTCCCGAAGTGAGAATTCCCAAAAAGTGTCACTTGTGCTTAATTATATTCACGACTACCCACACATATTATTTTCATTATATACTCACATCATGGTAACTTAAGTAAATACAGTTTCGGCGACCTCAAAGACTCAGTATTTCAATTTTAAAAATACCGAGTTCAATAAATACAAGTCGTGATCTTCTTTAAGCGATTTCAAATATACTATATTAAAATATATATTTTCCAAGATTATGACTCAGACTCTTTCCAAGCTAATGATATTCATTTAATATTCATTTTCTTAAAACAATTCTTTTGACATTTGAGCCTTTAGTTTTATCTCGACTGTTTGCGGTATTATCAGAGGTTTTGTACTCATTCGTGTCGTCGCCGTTGGATTTACGGTTAAAGTTATTTGGCAAGTCAAAACCTATTTGATAAGAACTGTTTAAGTTTTCATCTTTCGTTATGATATTTTTTTTGTACACATATTGTGTATTCTTGTATCTATTTGAAAGAAATATATTCAAACAAAACGATTTTAAAAACTACTGGACATATACCAATGAAACTTTGAATATGTATTCAGTCTTGTAAAGTTATTCCATGTTCCATACATAGACTAATTATTTTTGGTTTTATGAGATAACAAGTTCGAACAGTGAAAGTAGTATTCAAGTGCCAGAGTCAATCAAACATACGCATAAAACAAACAATAGATTCTGATATAAGGATAAATAATAGGCAAGGTACGTGACTTCACACATAGTACAGGGATGACAGCAGGACTACCAATGGCAAACTGTAAATTTGTCAACCACTCAACACGAAGTGTGTTCCAAAATTATAGGGTCCTAGCCTTTTCCGATAATCGTTTTAACAAGTATAATGTTTTAACAAGTATAATAAAGATTATATGAAAATAGTCATGACTAAGGAAGTAGAATATCGCTTAAGCCGGTGCTAGGAGGCGTGAGAGGTGTTGCATCTTATCATAACCTCTCATGAACAGACTCAATAAAACCGAGTCTGCTACTTTTCTCTCTTGTTGGTGTTTGTTGCTTCTAAGGGGTCACCTTTTCAATATTTACGAAATGTTGACGTCACTATAAAAGTCAGGTCGTGATAGTCATTGTCGTAGAAGAGTTCCTGCATTACTTTTATATGTTAAAAGGATAACAGGGTTACGATAATACAATCGACCGATTTTTGAAGTTAATGGTAACGGTAGCCCATCATGGTGGAGTCGATTTTTCGATTTACGAATATTATAGTCCTCAACTCAACAACAAGCTACAGAAAAACAAATACGTTGAGAAACATATACCCCATCAGATATCGCTCTGGCAACATACGTGTGTATATAATAACATGTCATCTGTCAGATAATTGGTCATTCTTATTTGATTATTAGAAACGATATACGCCGTTTGGCTTTTTCTCACTCATCCTGTACAGTTTCGTATGAATTGGTTAAAAACTGTAGAAACACTTGCGTATAGTACACACTGTATATTCAAACCATATAAATCAATCAATCAGGGAATTCTCGATAGTTTCTCTCTGGTTAATTAGATTACATATTACTGCTTGATGTGATGTATTGGGAAATTCACACATATGTGTACTACTACATGTTGGATGAAACACACTTAATATTGAGTTTCATTTTGATTACCAACATTAGCCGACATTTTATAAATGTATAATTTAAAATTCTCTTTGTTTCCTCTTCTCAGTTATGGGCGAGCGTGAATTTCTACTTTGGCTTTGCATCGGTCAAAATGAGTTTCAGAGTAATAAACTAACCAAAAGCAGTCGAAATCGGGGTTTGTCATCGACATGCATATTAACATATACAATCTGCATGACAACTCTGGAAGAATTGCTTGTCTGTTTTTCGCCTGGCAACTTATGCGAAGAAATCAACAACACCACGAATAGCAACATTGGTTTTTCGTTATATCCCAACAATGTAGAGAATATCAGGTAAGAACAGTTTAATGAAGTACTCTTCTGCGTGTAACAGTAACGCACGTTGCCGTATCTAGAACGTACGTAGTGTTCCAACACAATGGCACAGACTCAGTGACATATTTTCAGTATCAGACAAAAGTGATATATATGGTGTGACGATATCACTTTGCCAGAACTACTTTCTTACCTTGTTTGTAGTCAATGGCACTGTAGATTGTTATTGCTTCAACTAGCAAATGTTAACGGCTCATTTCAAAATCTGCCAAATGTATACATACGCGAGGGCACCTTGCATTGGGGTGCGAGGTGGGGGTGGTGGTGGGGGCAGAGAGTATTTTCAATTAAATATCCTTAAAAATCACTGATATGTATATAATTAATAGAATAATCAACAGTCTCGGTGTGATACGAAAGAAAACTCGTCCTTCGAACTCGTTTTTTAACCGAATTACAACGTGTTCTCGTGACATATCTTTCGTATCACACTGAGACTATTGATTATTCTCCCTATATTTTCAATCGTCAGCATGAAATATCTCCCCGGATGTATGCCTATTCGTGTATACCATTTATAATAATCGTGACTACAACTAAGTCAATCGAAAGCAGCAAGTGTTACCAATTACAATACAAGTCATTATCAACATAATGACGTCAGGGATACTACTCATGTATAGACGGATTCGAATCTGGCATCAGGTGAGATCAGAAATGAGAAGACATCTGTATTGTTAATGTTTAACACAAACGCTGACTTTGACGAAAAACACTTTTAAAAGAGGACTGCTGTCTAACCTGTGGGTTAATTACATTTGTTAATATCGTCATGGAATTGTGTGTAAACACCTCATTGAAGGTTCCATGTTCACCGACAAATGAGTACCATCATCGGGATGGCCCAAACTTCTGTACATTTGGCAATTTAAATATTGAGTTCTGCTCAACCCGGGGCTAGAGGGCGTGAACGGAAGCAAGTACCTTTTACTAAAGTTCATGGACAGTCTCAATCAAACCAAGATTATTTATCGGGCTCGACGATTTCCAGATTTCTCCTTTCATACTTCTTTACTACACATTAAATTTGAAACACAACGCTTATAAACCAAACAAATACATCAATCATGTAAACTACGTGCTGCCCAAAGGATTGATTTGTTGTGTTTAATATAAATGTTTCAATGACTTTACACTTTACAATCAAAATGCAAGCATTGACTCGGTGCTTATTACGCATGTCGGTGTTTTACTGACAGCTAGTAATTGATTAAAATCCACACCTTGTTTTTCGCATGGTTATTAACAATAGGACAGTTATTAGGGGGTTTAAATTGAAGTTCCCTGAACAACATCTTATAGCGGTATATATTTTTTTTAAACTTTTACACATTTCTGGAGCTTTTAGTCGAGATGAGGACTTTAATATGCTTGACCTTTTGTATCCGGGCTACCGTTAACGTCGAAATGTCATTGACGTGATACGTCTTCGTAAGATAAATGGTCATGATCACTTTCTCATAATCATTATTAAATTTATATAAATGATTATAAAAAGAGGATATGACCATATAATTTGTGCTACATCTTATGACAAATCTGGGGTTAATTTAGTTTGGTCAATTAAACATTCAGTAGACGTTCCTGATAAAATGTGCAATAAAATTCAATCTTCATATATTAGTACGTATGACTTTGCAACACTATATATACATGTAACCTTACCGCATCACCTTATCAAAGACAAGCTTATTGCTCTCTTTAAAAGAAATCGCTAGAGAAAAAGATACATATTTTGATCGGTAACATTTCTTTAGACGTTTCTTTAGGTCTCACTAAACACTTCGATTTTACTGTGTTGGCCATAGGCAGTAAAGTCCAATTTTCCATTCTGAATCAAGCATTTACTGTCTAAAAGTAGTTTTTGGGTAAAATACAGTTACTGTTGCTCATAATAATCCACAAAAGCTGGTACATAGCCCACTTCGTTTTTTTTTAAAAATACCTCGTTTGGTATGCGCCATAAACATGTCATCACTGAAGTTAGTGGATTTGACCTGGTACACAGTCGCTTTGACAGATGAGTTATATCTGCAAGCTTTTCCACAACAACGTCTTTTCCAAGTTCGACCTGGGCATCTACGATTCCTCGGTGTGCCTGACTGTCACCATCTGTTGTTAGTTTATCGATCAGTAGAGGCTGCTCGCTTTGAAGGATGGAGGTCATAAGTCTGTGCGTCTCCCTCCTTTCATTCCCAATTACATCACACTCCTCTATGTTATTTCTACCTCTTTTGAGTTTATTGCCAAATCCTACACCAATGATTTTCTGCCGTGTTGTGATCTGCTCTACAAGTGTTGTGCTGACTTGAGTTGCAGGTTGTAGTGGTGACCTGTCTCCGCCAGATCGCAGTCCGTTGTTGTACTGACTGTCGATACTGCATGGTATTGCATGTTCTGCAGTCATGCCACACATTTCATTCAGCAAGCGTAATTCTTGGCGTACACCCTGAAAACCTCGCATTGCTACCTGTTCTGCTTTATCAGCAACAAAAATGCTTCGCTTCTGCATGCCGCTTTCTGCAGGTGGTGACGTACGAAGGCATGCTGTTAAAAACGTATTGCCTGGTTCCCAATTGGTGTGTCCATAGCCGCGGCTGGAAGTGATAGGTTAATTTTGGCAGCATTTGGTCCTCTCTTACCCGGATTAACTTCCTCGTACAAATGAAAGTTTTTATTGCACGATGGTCGATGGTTTCGGTGTTGGGAGTATGCCTCATAAAACATGTCTTCAGTCTTCCCGAAGTGACATAAGCGGTAAGTATTTAATTCCGCTGTTGGGTCCAACATACCAAGCTCTTCCTCATTTGGTCGCGGTCGTAAAATTGTAGAGTTTGGTACGACTTTATCAATGTTTCCAAACACAATCATCCCAGCGTTATTGGTGGAGAAAGCACTATCAAAAGTGTCCTTATTAATTCTGCTCACTTTCTGTTTTTTTCGCTAAGTGAATTAGTGGTAGAGAGTAAGACCCAGAATCGCAAAGTCGTGATTCGATCTCCGCCATGCTTTTGATGTCTTGTTGTATTTTTTGTCTTTTTTTTTTTTTTAATTATTTGTTTTGAATTGATTTATTTTTGAATATTTTTTTATTTAAATTGTTTATTTTTCCTTCGCTAAGTGAATTAGTGGTAGAGAGTAAGACCCAGAATCGCAAAGTCGTGATTCGATCTCCGCCATGCTTTTGATGTCTTGTTGTATTTTTTGTCTTTTTTTTTTTTTTTTAATTATTTGTTTTGAATTGATTTATTTTTGAATATTTTTTTTATTTAAATTGTTTATTTTTATTTATTGTCTTTATTTAAATAAAGGCCTATTATTAGATACATAGAAAAGGAAAAATATAGCATTTTGTAACAAATTCTGTTATTAGGAACATAACAAAAAAGGAAAATATACCATTTCTATATAATTTCATACAAAACTTGGCCTTTTAGCATAAGGGTAGGGTTTCAAATTATTTTTCTAAACAAGCATGGGGACCTATCATTTTTATTATACATTTTGTTTTTATATATGTTAAACTATGTGCTTAGAAAGTTTAAAAAAATCTGTTATTGGGAACATACAAAAAAAAAAGGAAATAATATCATTATGGGCTAATTTGTGCATAAATTGTGGTAATGGTCTCAACAGATTTTGTAAAAAAATATAGGTTTTATATAAAAATGAGCTTTAAATGTTATTGTAATTAAATGTTCTTTACTTTAATACAATTTTAGCGGAATTGTGACCAATGAATAAATGATAAGACTTCAAAAATATCTTATTTAGCTATTTCATGGACTTGTTCAACTTTTTGGACAGATTGACATGACGGTGGCATTACAAATTATTTTTTAAAATGTTAACAAGCATGGTGACCTACCATTATTTTGCCTTTTCTGTCTATATTTATAACAGACTTACTGTACAAAAAGTTTAAAGAAAAACTGTTATGCAGAAAAAACTATAGAAAATGTCTTTAAAAATAGATGCATAATAGAACCGAACAGAACAGAACTAATAAGCAGTAATTGTATTTAACGTGTACGTAGTATATCGTTAGTTTCAATGTACAATTGTATACGTGCATAAGTAAGTAAGTAAATAAGTAGGTAAGTAAGTAATTGCTTTGTTTATACAGGGTGACTCAATTGGCATAGTCCATATTCCTTGAGGCCCTCTTCATAACATATTTATACATATAATACAACAAGTAAACGCAATTTATCAAATACCTCTGGGCTTATATATGAACACATATCATAGCATATGAGAATACAACCTAAATATATTACAATTTATACATATACATAGATACATTTGTACAGTCCATACATCATTACTGCTTTCTTCCAGAGGAATTAGAATATGTAAACGACTACGCTAGATTTAGATTCGATTTTTCCGTTATTTGGCTTAGGTATTATGAAAATTGTATTTGTATTTAATTGATGTATTTTTCTCATTTACTTTCGTAAGAAACAAGTCCCTTAGATATATTAAATATTAAATACAACAAGTCGTGTCATATCCATGCAGAATTGTTTATTTTTATTTTGGTGGTGTATTCTTTTTTTAGCAAGCGATTGCACATGAGTCATTGAGGATCAGCAGATTCAAATAAATTCATACATAGACTTAATTCACATCAGTCTCAAGTTGCGAAAGGCAATGCTTTGCTATGATATCTAGCTATAAAACATAAACGAGTTGCATCATGTGTCCTCATTAGTTCTAAGAGTTTTAATGTGCTAGATCTAATATAACAGCAAGTCTGCTCAACACCTTTATGTCTGTCTTTTATTATTGTTAGTTTTGCTAAATTTTTCTGGTGCTATGGTTTCTGTTGAATCATTCCTCTCATTTGTAAAAAATGTCGTCTATGGACCCTATATCTCATTTTTGTCGCATTTATCTCATAACATGGCTTCTTGGAGTGTCATACACACTCATAAAGGTGATCCTGTGGAAGCAACAAACACAATAAGAGAATCATGAGAACAGCAGACTCTGCTCGACACCTTTATGTCAGTCTTATATTATTATTAGTTTTGCTAAATTTCTCTGGTTAATGGGGCAGATTGGTGACATATATCGATAAAATTGTGCATTTTGTGACAAAACACCAAACTTGACCCTTAGCTAGACAATACTCAACTGAAAAGTTTTTGCTATGGACCTACGTCAGAGTTTGAAAAATGGCCGCAATTTTCAAATTGGCCGCCAAATATTCCATAAAGAATTAATGAAGCCCATAATTAATTGGTTTCATCCAAAATTTGGGTCAATTCTTTCTTCAAATTGGTCGGCATTTTTAAAATGACCTGCAAAGAATGCTATTTTTTTAGAAAGCAATCAAAATGTTGATGACCGTTCCGAGGCGGTAGCCCTATTGTCAACCCTTTTATGTTCGTGATGTCATTTGCATTTATTATTGCTTTTGCCTTCTTGTTTGTTTGCGTTTTTGTTTCTGTGTTTTGTGGTTGACTGTCCTCCTTGAATTCTTCTTTTCCTGTCCGATCTGTTTATATTTCTTTACAAAGGTGATGTCTTGTTATACTTCAGGGGTTAGGGGTTTTGAACACGTATACATACTATGCCAACTTTGAGACTAGTTTGTCTTAGTTGTCTCTAGCCTTAAGCATTTTTGAATTGTGTTTAAGTTGCTGTCTCATCTTTATTAACGCCGTTTAGTTTATAATAACTCGTAAGTATACATCCAGTGACTGGTGGTACATTTTCAATTGCTTTTGTTTTCTTACTTAATTTTCGATTCGGTGGTTCCACTACTCCGGCCGATAAAAGGCTCTGGGTATTGTTTAAACACTCATAGGATATGTTGTCTGCTTTTTGATTTAGTATTTTGGCTGTTACTTGTGATATGCAGGCTTCATAACCGCTGGTCCCAACTAAATTCCATTTTGTTTATTTTGCTCTTCGAGGCATAGTATTTTGTTAGATAACGGGACCAAAAATGTTGCATGTGTCGTGTTCGGCCGTTTTCAAAGGTACATTATCATACTCTTTTATATAGCACAGTGGCGTTGATTGTGCAGTGTAGCGGCAGTAAAACGTCTCCCCGCGCTTGCAATCAAGACTGTTATTCATTCGATCTTTTGAGAATCGCTGAACCCGACACTTTTATTTAGTTATCTGTGATACATTTTCAATTGCTTTTGTTTTCTTACTTAATTTTCGATTCGGTGGTTCCACTACTCCGGCCGATAAAAGGCTCTGGGTATTGTTTAACCACTCATAGGATATGTTGTCTGCTTTTTAATTAATTATTTTGGCTGTTACTTGTTATATGCAGGCTTCATGACAACCTTTTCTTTCCAACTATGGTTAATAATATTTATCCTTAAGAACTTCAGCTTAACAAAGCTAATATATCTGTTAATAACGCTTCTTTTCTTGATTTAGATCTCTCGAAAATCTATGACAAGAGAGATGATTTTAATTTTGACATTGTTAATTATCCCCACTTGGATGGGGATGTTCCCCGAGCAACTTCTTATGGGGTGTATGTGTCTGAACATAATCGTTTTTCAAGAGCATGTACTCGATTTGAGGACTTTAATATTCGTAATATTTGTATAACTAAAAAGCTACTCAATCAGGGTTACCGATACCATAAACTTCTTAAAACCTTTGCAAAATTTTATTATCGTAACCCTGATCTTCTTTCCAAATATAAAAGTAATTTAAGGACTCTTCTGCGACAACGACTATCACAAAATGACTTCTATGGTTTATTAAAAGAGGTTATAACCCTATCATGTTGCAACGTACTGCATGCTTGGTGGTGGACCCTTTTACAGTTCGCCACTATGCTTACCTCTTTAATTGTACGATGACCGGACAGGCTGTGGACACTATGAAGACGCCTACCTAAAGCCCATTGGGACGGTGGCGTTTGATGTTTGTCTATGATCTTTCTTGCCGTGCACTTAATGGTTTATTCTCTTGTTGCTCTGGCTTCTGCCAAGTCATTGAGTACCTTCATTGTGGCTTTCTAGGCTATTGTTTTTTTCTGTATTATATTTACACGAGCATATTTGTGTTTTACTTATATTGCCTATTGATGCTGCCTTGTTGGTTAGAGATTTGATCAGTGCTGGATTTCTTTATTTACACTGTCCTGTTTTAATGGGATGACAGTAGGGTATGTGTGAGGTTTGGTGCACATTGGAACCGGTTTAACCCTCCAGTGGCCTATTTTGCCACTGACCCTTCCAAGGCGGTAGCCCTATTGTCAACCCTTTTGTGTTTGTGATGTGGTTTGCATTTATTATTACTTTTGCCTTCTTGTTTGTCTGTTTGCGTATTTGTTTCTGTGTTTTGTGGTTGACTGTCGTCCTTGAATGCTCCTTTCCCAGTCCAATCTCATTAAATGTGTGTAAGTGGTTGTTTTATTGTATTTTAGTTGTTTACCACACAGTATATTTTCACAGAAAACGTCAAAAAACGTCATGTCCTACGTTACAGAAGTGTTACCTGGCGGGGATATCTTTATTTACACTGTCCCTTTTATTGGGATGACAATAGGGTAAGAGTGAGGTTTGGTGCACCCGAGAACCTGGTTTAAACCCCCCAGCGGCCACTGACCGTTCCAATGCGGTAGCCCCATTGTCAAGTCTTTTGTGTTTCTGATGTTTTATTTGGCCTTTTATTCATCTTCAAAGTTGTTCTTAGTTTCTGTGTGTGTTTGTGGCTGTCTGTCGTCCTTGAATGCTACTTTTTCTGTTCGATTTTTATATCTAATGTACTACTTATTGGTGCGTTTGGGGTCATTGAGCCAAATCTTCATGGCCTGAAAGTAGAATACTGCTTAAGCTGGTGCTATGGGGCGTGAGAGGTGTCGCGCATTACTTCACATGAGCATACTCAATAGAACCAAAATAGATATAAAAATCGAACAGGAAAATCAGCATTCAAGGACGACAGTCAACCACAAACACACACAGAAACAAAGAAAAAATGTAAAAATGAATAAAAGGCAAAATAAGACGTCTGCTACTTGTCTCGTTTGTTTGTGTTTTGTTCATTGATTTCAAGGGGTCCCATTTGTATTTGTTATGTGTGTTATACTTATACTTCTGCCTATTATTGCTGCCTAATTTGTTACAGGATATAGACTGAATGGGGATTTCATTACTAATAGTGTACCGTTTTATTGGGATAGGGTTAGCGTGAGGTTAAGTGCACCCACGAACCTTGTTTTAAACCCCTAGAGGGCAAATTGCTGACCGTTCCGAGGCGGTACCACTATTGTCAACCACTGACCGTTCCAAGGCAGAACCCTATTGTCAACCACTGACCGTTCTGAGGCGGTATCCCTATTGCCAACCACTGCCGTTCCGAGGCGGTATCCCTATTGTCAACCACTGACCTTTCCGATGCGGTATCCCTATTGTTAACCACTGACCGTTCCGATGCGGTATCCCTATTGTCAACAACTGACCGTTCCGAGGCGGTACCCCTATTGTCAACCACTGACCGTTCCATGGCAGTATCCCTATTGTCAACCACTGACCGTTCCGGGGCGGTACCCCTATTGTCAACCACTGACCGTTCCATGGCAGTATCCCTATTGTCAACCACTGACCGTTCCGATGCGGTATCCCTATTGTCAACCACTGACCGTTCCATGGCGATACCGCTATTGTCAACCACTGACCGTTCCTAGGCGGTATCCCTATTGTCAGCCACTGACCGTGCCATGGCGGTACCCCTATTGTCAACCATTGACCGTTCCGATGCGGTAACCCCATTGTCAACCACTGTTTTCAACCACTGACCGTTCCTAGGCGGTATCCCTATTGTCAGCGACTGACCGCTCCGATGCGCTACCCCTATTGTCAACCGTTTTATGTTTGTTCTGTCGCATACTGTGACATATTGTAATTGTTGTTTGATTTGTTTGCGTGTTCTTTTTCTCTGAAAGCTACAGACTATTATAAGTACGTGCATCCTTTGTACACATTATTACACTTACAAACAACATAATATTGAACAGTTTTAAAAAACGAAATAACTGACAAACCTGACCTGTGGTTAAGCATTTTCTTATACTGATTTCTAACGAACCGTGTATAATTGCACCCTGTAAAATAAAATATAATGTAAGTTTCTTTCCAAAGAATATGTAATTTTAGAGCTTTACGATTGTATTTGTATTTTTCTTGTAAATTAGATCTGAAAAAGCAGTGATAACGTCTTCTATATAAACCAATACTGTTAGCAATAAATCACATAGGTAGGGGTTCTTAGTTATATAACTTTTCATACGTTATACAAATGCTTAATTTAATTTGTCTTGCTTTCTTGCTTTGTCTTGCTTTCGGCACAAATGTTTTTTACTGGCATATGCTCTTATTTGATGAATCTTTTATTTCAGTTATATGATATTGACATTTTCCAGACTAATACCCACGATAAATACCAGATGGAAATGCCGATACTAATTGAAGATCGAATTGGGATTTAATATCACAAACGGAACTTCCTGAGAGTGTTTATACTCAATAGGAAGACAATGTAAAAACTCGTTTTAATCGCGACTTCCTGGTTAGGTACTGTCTGTTAAGGCGCGTGACTAGCTTTGTAATATGAGAGAATTACGCCTGGAAAGTAGACCATTTAATATCGTAAAAACATACGCCTAGATTTTTCCGAATTATGCAAAGGAACACATGTCAAACATACTGACATCCATTTACGAAAGCTTTTAAATATGTTATAGGAGACAGTGATACGGCATAATTCACTTTTGATAATGTAATGCAAACGGTGCGTTTAACAAATGTCTGCAAGCATTGCGAATTTAAATAAAGTTAAAGAGCTTCAAACGTTACGTGCTTTTACGTGTTTTAAAATGGATGGAATCATGTGGGAATTTTGACTTCGACTACATTTTAGATTAATTTACATGTATAGCCTATGAACATGTAGTAAAGAGCCTTTTATATGCATTTACTTCCAAAACATATTCAAACAAGTAAGGCAAATATATTAAACGGAAATAGAAAAGCAAATAAAATATACGGTTTATATTTTATGGAAAGCTACACTTCCTAAATATGTAATTTAAAACACTTGTGTTATCTAAATTGTCGTCGAAATGTTTAGAAAACCTATTTACATATGGTTACTTTTGTATAAGTATGTTGATATTCTTACATACAATGCGTTGATACGTTGGAAGACAATAAAACAGCAAAACAAACAAGTCATAAAACATAAACTGCATATGTTCATTCTTAATTCGTTTTGGCAATCAATCTAATAAATAAAACGACAAAATACTAAACAACTGCGATAGGTCCATTGAGAAATATAAAGAGGATTTTGGATTGTCTGGAGTGAATATATTTAATAGATTTATTTTCTTCCCGAAGTGAGAATTCCCAAAAAGTGTCACTCGTGCTTAATTATATTCATGACTACCCACACATATTATTTGCATTATATACTCACATCATGGTAACTTAAGTAAAAGCAATACAGTTTCGGCGACCTCAAAGACTCAGTATTTCAATTTTAAAAATACCGAGTTCAATAAATACAAGCCGTGATCTTCTTTAAGTGATTTCAAATATACTATATTAAAATATATATTTTCCAAGATTATGACTCAGACTCTTTCCAAGCTAATGATATTCATTTAATATTCATTTTCTTAAAACAATTCTTTTGACATTTGAGCCTGTAGTTTTATCTCGACTGTTTGCGGTATTATCAGAGGTTTTGTACTCATTCGTGTCGTCGCCGTTGGATTTACGGTTAAAGTTATTTGGCAAGTCAAAACTTATTTGATAAGAACTGTTTAAGTTTTCATATTTCGTTAAGATACTTTTTTTGTACACATATTGTGTATTCTTGTATCTATTTGAAAGAAATATATTCAAACAAAACGATTTTAAAAACCACTGGACATATACCAATGAAACTTTGAATATGTATTCAGTCTTGTAAAGTTATTCCATGTTCCATACATAGACTAATTATTTTTGGTTTTATGAGATAACAAGTTCGAACAGTGAATGTAGTATTCAAGTGCCAGAGTCAATCAAACATACGCATAAAACAAACAATAGATTCTGATATAAGGATAAATAATAGGCAAGGTACGTGACTTCACACATAGTACAGGGATGATAGCAGGACTACCAATGGCAAACTGTAAATTTGTCAACCACTCAACACGAAGTGTGTTCCAAAATATAGGGTCCTAGCCTTTTCCGATAATCGTTTTAACAAGTATTATGTGTTAACAAGTATAATAAAGATTATAGGAAAATAGTCATGACTAAGGAAGTAGAATATCGCTTAAGCCGGTACTAGGAGGCGTGAGAGGTGTTGCATCTTATCATTACCTCTCATGAACAGACTCAATAAAACCGAGTCTGCTACTTTTCTCTCTTGTTGGTGTTTGTTGCTTCTAAGGGATCACCTTTTCAATATTTACGAAATGTTGACGTCACTATAAAAGTCAGGTCGTGATAGTCATTGTCGTAGAAGAGTTCCTACATTACTTTTATATGTTAAAAGGATATCAGGGTAACGATAATACAATCGACCGATTTTTGAAGTTAATGGTAACGGTAGCCCATCACGGTGGAGTCGATTTTTCGATTTACGAATATTATAGTCCTCAACTCAACAACAAGCTACAGATAAAACAAATACGTTGAGAAACATATACCTCATCAGATATTGCTCTGGCAACATACCTGTGTATATAACAACATGTCATTCTGTCAGATAATTGGTCATTCTTATTTGTCGAATAAACTTATGTAATCGTAAGATAGAAACGATATACGCAGTTTGGCTTTCTTCTCACTCATCCTGTACAGTTTCGTATGAATTGGTTAAAAACTGTAGAAACACTTGCGTATAGTACACACTGTATATTCAAACCATATAAATCAATCAATCAGGGAATTCTCGATAGTTTCTCTCTGGTTAATTAGATTACATATTATTGCTTGATGTGATGTATTGGGAAATTCACACATATGTGTACTACTACATGTTGGATAAAACACACTTAATATTGAGTTTCATTTTGATTCAACATTAGCCGACATTTTATAAATGTATAATTTGAAATTCTCTTTGTTTCCTCTTCTCAGTTATGGGCGAGCGTGAATTTCTACTTTGGCTTTGCATCGGTCAAAATGAGTTTCAGAGTAATAAACTAACCAAAAGCAGTTAAAATCGGGGTTTGTCATCGACATGCATATTGACATATACAATCTACATGACAACTCTGGTAGAATTGCTTGTCTGTTTTTCGCCTGGCAACTTATGCGAAGAAATCAGCAACACCACGAATAGCAACATTGGTTTTTCGTTATATCCCAACAATGTAGCGAATATCAGGTAAGAACAGTTTAATGAAGTACTCTTCTGCTTGTAACAGTAACGCACGTTGCCGTATCTATAACGTACGTAGTGTTCCAACACAATGGCACAGACTCAGTGACATATTGTCAGTATCAGACAAAAGTGATATATGGTGTGACGATATCACTTTGCCAGAACTACTTTTTTTACCTTGTTTGTAGTCAATGGCACTGTAGATTGTTATTGCGTCAACTAGCATATGTTAACGGCTCATTTCAAAATCTGCCAAATGTATACATACGCGAGGGCACCTTGCGTTGGGGTGCGAGATGGGGGTGGTGGTGGGGGCAGAGAGTATTTTCAATTAAATATCCTTAAAAATCACTGATATGTATATAATTAATAGAATAATCAACAGTCTCGGTGTGATACGAAAGAAAACTCGTCCTTCGAACTCGTTTTTTAACCGAATTACAACGTGTTCTCGTGACATATCTTTCGTATCACACTGAGACTGTCGATTATTCTCCCTATATTTTCAATCGTCAGCATGAAATATCTCCCCGGATGTATGCCTCTTCGTGTATACCATTTATAATAATCGTGACTACAACTAAGTCAATCGAAAGCAGCAAAGGTTACCAATTACAATACAAGTCATTATCAACATAATGACGTCAGGGATAATACTCATGTATAGACGGATTGGAATCTGGCATCAGGTGAGATCAGAAATGAGAAGACATCTGTATTGTTAATGTTTAACACAAACGCTGACTTTGACGAAAAACACTTATAAAAGAGGACTGCTGTCTAACCTGTGGGTTAATTACATTTGTTAATATCGTCATGGAATTGTGTGTAAATACCTCATTGAAGGTTCCATGTTCACCGACAAATGAGTACCATCTTCGGGATGGCCCAAATTTCTGTACATTTGGCAATTTAAATATTGAGTTCTGCTCAACCCGGGGCTAGAGGGCGTGAACGGAAGCAAGTACCTTTCACTAAAGTTCATGAACAGTCTCAATCAAACCAAGATTATTTATCGGGCTCGACGATTTTCAGATTTCTCTTTCATACTTCTTTACTACACATTACATATGAAACACAACGCTTATGTCTAGAGTAAATGTTATAAACCAAACAAATACATCAATCATGTCAACTACGTGCTGCCCAAAGGATTGATTTGTTGTGTTTAATATAAATGTTTCAATGACTTTACACTTTACAATCAAAATGCAAGCATTGACTCGGTGCTTATTACGCATGTCGGTGTTTTACTGACAGCTATTAATTGATTGAAATCCACACCTTGTTTTTCGCATGGTTATTAACAACAGGATAGTTATTAGGGTTTAAACTGAAGTTCCCTGAACAACATCTTATAGCGGTAATTGAAGTTCCCTGAACAACATCTTATAGCGGTAATTGAAGTTCCCTGAACAACATCTTATAGCGGTAATTGAAGTTCCCTGAACAACATCTTATAGCGATAATTGAAGTTCCCTGAACAACATCTTATAGCGGTATATATTTTTTGCCAACTTTTACGCATTTCTAGAGCTTTTAGTCGAGATGTGGACTTTAATATGCTTGACCTTTTGTATCCGGGCTACCGTTAACGTCGAAATGTCATTGACGTGATACGTCTTCGTAAGATAAATGGTCATGATCACTTTCTCATAATCATTATTAAATTTATTTAAATGATTATCAAAAAGAGGATATGACCATATAATTTGTGCTACATCTTATGACAAATCTGGGGTTAATTTAGTTTGGTCAATTAAACATTCAGTAGACGTTCCTGATAAAATGTGCAATAAAATTCAATCTTCATATATTAGTACGTATGACTTTGCAACACTATATATACATGTAACCTTACCACATCACCTTATCAAAGACAAGCTTATTGCTCTCTTTAAAAGAAATCGCTAGAGAAAAATTTTGATCGGTAACATTTCTTTAGACGTTTCTTTAGGTCTCACTAAACACTTCGATTTTACTGTGTTGGCCATAGGCAGTAAAGTCCAATTTTCCATTCTGAATCAAGCATTTACAGTCTAAAAGTATTTTTTGGGTAAACTACAGTTACTGCTGCTCATAATAATCCACAAAAGCTGGTACATAGCCGACTTTAATGTTTTTTAAAATACCTCGTTTGGTATGCGCCATAAACATGTCATCACTGAAGTTAGTGGATTTGAGCCTGTTACACAGTCGCTTTGACAGATGAGTTGTATTTGCAAGTCTTTCTACAACAACGTCTTTTCCAAATTCAACATGGGCATCTACGATTCCTCGGTGTGCCTGACTGTCACCATCTGTTGTTAGTTTATCGATCAGTAGAGGCTGCTCGCTTTGAAGGATGGAGGTCATCAGTCTCTGCGCCTCTCTCCTTTCATTCCCAATTACATCACACTCCTCTATGTTATTATTTCTACCTCTTTTGAGTTTGTTGCCAGATCCTACACCAATGATTTTCTGCCGTGTTGTGATCTGCTCTACAAGTGTTGTGCTGACTTGAGTTGCAGGTTGTAGTGGTGTCCTGTCTCCGCCAGATCGCAGTCCGTTGTTGTACTGACTGTCGAAACTGCATGGTATTGCATGTTCTGCAGTCATGCCACACATTTCATTCAGCAAGCGTAATTCTTGGCGTACACCCTGAAAACCTCGCAATGCTACCTGTTCTGCTTTATCAGCAACAAAAATGCTTCGTTTCTGCATGCCGCTTTCTGCAGGTGGTGACGTATGAAGGCATGCTGTTAAAAAAGGCATTGCATGGTTCCCAATTGGTGTGTCCATAGCCGCGGCTGGAAGTGATAGGTTAATTTTGGCAGCTTTTGGTCCTCTCTTACCCGGATTAACTTCCTCGTACAAATGAAAGTTTTTACTCTGGTAACCACAGTTTGTACAAGTCAGTCTGTCTCTCAATGCAAACCCCCAATTTTTGTCGTAGGATAAATCGAACTTCAACTTTTTATTGCAAGATGGTCGATGGTTTCGGTGTTGGGTGTATGCCTCATAAAACATGTCTTCAGTCTTCCCGAAGTGAAATAAGCGGTAAGTATTTAATTCCGCTGTTGGGTCCAATTTTATCTCATTTGGTCGCGGTCGTAAAATTGTAGAGTTTGGTACGACTTTATCAATGTTTCCAAACACAATCATTCCAGTGTCATTGGTGGAGAAAGCACTATCAAAAGTGTCCTTGTTAATTCTGCTCACTTCTGTTTCTTTTCGCTAAGTGAATTAACCCATTTCGAACTGTGCCTCTTAGCTCTCCGTTCACAGTATCCTTTCTTAAACTGGGTGTCTTTCATTCTTTCCTGCGCAGATTTAGTAATCTCCATGACACTTGCTGCTGTGTGGTGATCCATTCTGTATCTGAATTGGTGGATCTATGTAAAATCTGAAGTACTCTGTTTCTTACCCAGTCTGTAAGCACACTTTATCTATTCAAGCTGAACAGTTTTTCAATGATCAGTTTTGATTGTCGCCATGGAGCCAAGAATATTTGCATGTCATAAAGTGAGAAAATTGTACGCCAAACATGATCACCACGGGAAATGGTGGTATTTTATTTAGCGTACTTTTCACCATTTTTCAAGTTATTCAACGTGCTGTTTTGGATATCTAAACCATGGAGATATTTCACACATTGATAAGAATGATATCTTTACACGGTATTATATGTGTTGAATCATTCCAGTTCTCTTTTGGGTATCTTGCATTGCTTTTTCTTTATTTTATATCTAATTGATATCTAGTCGATATCTAAAATGTAATGGATATCATTAATGTTCTAATATAAGATTTGTTAGTGATTAATTAAGAAAGTGACATGACTGTGTTTCATAAATGACCTTACATTGTAAAATAAATGGTCTTGATATCTGGATATCAAATATCTGATATCTCAAATATTTTATTATTTTTAGATATCTAAAATTTTAACGGGATCGATGGTTTACTCCATATGTGAAATATAGAGTCTGTTGGGGTTATATTAATTATTTAATTAAAGTTATCAGCATTTTTATTTCAGGTAACTGTTGAATATCATCTTTTTAGTGAAATTAATTATTTTTAGCTCTACTGGATCAGTCCGTCTGTCTGTCTGTAAACTTTGTTTTATAGCGACTATTCCTCTAAAACCACAAGATGGATTTTCATGAAGCTTTACAGAAATGTTGCCCATGATGTCTAGTTGATCGTAGCAAAAATTCATGTTGATGTGAAATCCAAGATGGCCGCCAAAGCTAAAAAAAGATTTAAAAAAAACAATTTTGTAGCGACTACTTCTTTTTTAAAAACTGTAAATAAGGGACTTTTTCTAAAATGATCAGCATGACATGATGTCGAAAATTATTTTGATTCGACATTAAACATGGCCGCCAGCTGCATCTTTGTTTACATAGAGTTAAATAATAAAAGCTGTACGCGACTACTTCTCTGAAACTACTTGACGGATTTTTATGAAATGAAACTTCACAGGAATTTTGCTCTTGGTGTCTAGTTGATCCTAGCAATATTTTATGTCGGGCGGAGATTCAAGATGGCCACCACGGCTAAAAATGTATTAAAAATAAATAAATTGTAGCGACTACTTCCTGAAAACTAGAAGTGATATTGATATGGGACTTGTTCTAAAACGATCATGACATGAGGTTGGTCATTGTCGAAAATCATTGACCTCTTGTTTTTAGAATTTAATCTCGTTACCATGGATACAGATTTCTTTTTCTTATTTAGGTTACACTGGTTTATCATTTATGGTACCAGCTCATAGAATTATATTGTTTTAATCATACTGTATTATAGCAGCTGACCTTATGGGATTATGGTGAAAATTTCATGAAGATTCAAGCAAAAATGGTGGAGTTATTACAAAAATACTATGTGGGTATAATCTCTTTATGTACTTTTATTTTGCAGCGAGCACTTGTGTAATAACAGCGATACACTGACTCCACACATTTCAATTATTTCACTTCTGCATTTGATGGAAGCTTCCTTTTGGTCTTATTTTACAGGTATTGCATAGAGCTATTGTATGTATTGTTGTAAATGATATTGCTTAATTTATTTTGGCTCTTCAGGTCTCACACCTCTATTATCTCCCCTGAAAGCTCATGGACCTAAAGACAAAAGGAAAACAGAAAATAATTCTAATTTTTTCTCCAATTTAGGCAATTTTTAATTTGACAAAGAGTGTTTTTTTTGCTCCAGCATACATCTGCAGTGTAAAAGACTGATGATACAGAATATCCCATGTTGATATGATGTTGCATTCAAAATGCATAATCATTTGACCGAAGCACCACAAAGTCAGCTAGATAGTGTATGCATTTGGTATTTTTCATAGAGGTCGCATAAATATGAGCGAGGAGAAAAACCAACCTGGCTAATATTTGTTTTTTATTGTTTTATAGTACAGATCTTAGCAGTCCTGAAGATATTAAACCAACAACAAGGTCTTCTGGGGCGCTTTGAAGGTCATGTGTTGGAAACAGCTGTACAGTAACCCTATGGGGAATTAATTGTGGTGTGAGACCTGAAACTTGTGAATCGATCACTTATGGTATACAACAGATTTTACGTTGTTACCAAACAAACGAGAACCAGCGTAGAAAGTATTTTTAAAACATATTTTATATAGATCAAGAACTCTCAGCAGATATCAACAGACTTGCTACGTGTACATCTGGAATTATATTGGTATACTACTTCTATGCATTATATAGATATACTACTCCTATACATAATATAGGTATACTACTCCTATACATAATATAGGTATACTTCTCCTATACATAATATATGTATACTACTCCTATACATAATATAGGTTTACTACACCTATATATTATATAGGTTTACTACTCCTATATATAATATATGTATACTACTCCTATACATAATATAGGTTTACTACTCCTATATATAATATAGGTTTACTACTCCTATACATAATATATGTATACTACTCCTATACATAATATAGGTTTACTACACCTATATATTATATAGGTTTACTACTCCTATATATAATATATGTATACTACTCCTATACATATCATAGGTTTACTACACCTATATATAATATAGGTATACTACTCCTATATATAATATAGGTTTACTACTCCTATATATAATATATGTATACTACTCCTATACATAATATAGGTATACTACTCCTATATATAATATAGGTATACTACTCCTATATATAATATAGGTTTACTACTCCTATACATAATATGTGTATACTACTCCTATACATAATATAGGTTTACTACTCCTATATATAATATAGGTTTACTACTCCTATACATAATATATGTATATAACTCCTATACATAATATAGGTTTACTACACCTATATATTATATAGGTTTACTACTCCTATATATAATATATGTATACTACTCCTATACATAATATAGGTTTACTACTCCTATATATAATATAGGTTTACTACTCCTATACATAATATAGGTATACTTCTCCTATACATAATATAGGTATACTACTCCTATACATAATATAGGTATACTACTCCTACACATAATATAGGTATACTACTCCTATACATAATATATGTATACTACTCCTATACATAATATAGGTTTACTACTCCTATACATAATATAGGTTTACTACTCCTATACATAATATAGGTTTACTTCTCCTATACATAATATAGGTATACTACTCCTATACATAATATAGGTATACAACTCCTATACATAATATAGGTATAAAACTCCTATACATAATATAGGTATACTACTCCTATACATAATATAGGTATACTTCTCCTATACATAATATAGGTATACTTCTCCTATACATAATATATGTATACTACTCCTATACATAATATAGGTATACTTCTCCTATACATAATATAGGTATACTACTCCTATACATAATATAGGTATACTACTCCTATACATAATATAGGTATACTTCTCCTATACATAATATAGGTATACTTCTCCTATACATAATATATGTATACTTCTCCTGTACATAATATAGGTATACTTCTCCTATACATAATATAGGTATACTTCTCCTATACATTATATATGTATACTACTCCTATACTTAATATAAGTATACTGCTCCTATACATACTACTCCTATACATAATATAGGTATACTACTGCTATACATAATATAGGTATACTACTCCTATACATAATATGTGTTTCTTGATCTGAATGCAATATATGAAAGAGAGAACGGGTTTATGGATATTAAGTTGTCTTATACAGGGATTTATTTAACATATTCAGAATAGTATGTTCTATTATTCAGGTAAATTTGTCCCCATTGTATCAATCCATTTTCAATGAGAATCATACTTCAAAGGAATTGAATTTTACAAACAATACAACCCGCGAATTGATGCTACTACCCGCGAATAGATGCTTTGCATTAACGGGTTTTTTCTCATTGTGATATACAAACTTGCTGACTGTGGTTGGCATTTCATTAATATCGTGTGTCGCAATGCACCAACGCCTTATATAACTAACACACTCTAGACGACTGATGTTCTAGACAAAGTCATGGTCAAGCCATTGGTGGCGACAATATGTGCTTGTGCGGTCACAAAGGAGATATACATTGACCATAAATGTATGTCCGTAACTTAAAAATTGTAGTAAATGTAGTTTAAATGATTAAAAATCCAAAGCTGTAGAGCACTAATTATGATGATTACTTAATAAGCAATACACTTTGAAGTCAATCCAAATCCTTATCTTAAGTGACAAGCAATATACGAGTAGTCGAAAGAACCGGTCGGTGTACGGTGTGAGCAACAAGGTACGGTTTGTACCAGCTGCTATTCATCAGTCGGGACAGGCCTCACCTACGGCGCGATATTGAGGAGAAGATAAGCCATACATAACATACATATATTCGTTAGAACTGGAACCTTCAGTGATAAATAAAAATACCTTAGTTTTAAAAATCGGTTGAGAAACAAATATTTTACAACCAAAATGCTTTTTGGTGGGCCTTTGTCCATGTAAAGTCCTTATTGCTGGAACGGAAGAAAATTAGGAAATCTCAAAAAACTTCAATAAACCTTAATACACTGAGTATATTTCAAAACGCAACACTTGGTAATTTTTAAATTTCTATTGTTAACGATGGTAAAGTTAAATGTGTTTTAACTATAAGAAGAAGAGCAAATCGTATATGCAACTGTTCATCGCCATGTGGGACAAGAGAGTATAGTATAGCATAAATTGTGCACCAACCCTGGCATGACAAGAAAACATTTTCCCACTTATTGACATAAATGTTAGTTCATTTGAGAATGATTTGTGATGTTAATTATAACCACATTTGCACACGTGTCTCAGTTTGGTGCCAATTTCAACAAAATAAAATGACATTTGAGTCCCAGCAGATGATATTGTTTTACCAATGTAAAAGCATTCACAGATGCAGCAACGGCTAGAAATACGTCGTAAATTGTCTTTGTCTTACATGATGAAAATCTGAGAATTTAATTGTTGCTTGACTTGTCGCGACATGTAATTTTGCGTATATTTTGTTTCGTCTTCATATCCCATTTTTCTATAAAAGTATATGCCATAGGGTCGAATATCTTGAACCTTACATGAATAATGAATCATGTATACACTGATCCAGCATGTTTTGTTTTATTTATTATCCTTTTCAAGGGAAGTAATCTATTTGTTTGACCGGTTAGTCAGTCCCTTGTCCTGTACACATATCCGATATTCATTGGCCAGTATACTAATATCAAGTCCCGTTATATGGAGTGCCGCAACTGCCTGATGTTGCGTTAAGGCATAGTATCATGTTCGATAATACGCTGTCTTCTTCAGATAATATATTGTCTTCTTAATTGCACGTGAAATGATATCATGTCAAATGGATGTAGTATCTTGTTAGTTGATGTATTTTTTTGTGAAACAGCTATGCTGTCTTGTCGAAGTATCATGCTATCTTGTCAACTGTTGTCATCTTGTTCATTGGCTATGATGTCATGTCCAGTCGATAAGCTATCTTGTTAGATTAAACATGCACTAAATGAATTGAATTGTGTTGCACTGAATGAATTGAATTGAGTTCCAAGGCACATCAACACATGAGAGGTTATATGGCGCCTACCAGGAATGAACGTGCCAGGCTCAACCTCCATTTACATCAAGATAAAATATGGAAAATGGTCCTAGAGCCTTCTTACTTGCAGAACTGCAGTTAATACTCCATATACGACAGAGCCACGTTTCCACCTTTGCTTACACGGTGCCGTGATAAAAAATGACAAAATCAATTGAATGTGGGGGTGTGGGGGCGTGGGCGAGGGGTTCCTACCCCACTGCATGTGACAGTGTGTTTGTGAGATTGCAGTGGTTGTATTCTACCCCGGCAACCACTCGGTGGAAGCATGCACTGAAAATACTTATTTTTAAATAGTAGACTACGCCAGTGACATGTACATATGTCTATGATTACAGTGTGTTGTTTTTTTGGGGTTTCATGGGAATGGTTGCGGGTCCCATCAAAGTGTGTGGGGGTCGGGGGTGTGGGGGGGGGGGGGTTGGGAAATTCGCGTTGTAAATTTAAAATTGGGGGAAAATAGTTTGTTTTATATTTTTTATAAGTCTTTCATTTAATACTAAATTTACATCAAGAACATGTTTGATGGACATGTTATCGGCGGTCAAGAAGAAACAACATTTAAATGTAAAAAATGTTTGGTTTTTTTAGAGGATTTTTTCTCAAAAAAAAGGGAGAAAAAATATACTTTTTTGGCAGGGGGAATGGGGCCGAATTTCGACCCCAACTATGACCGAAAACATTCCTGGATTCCACTCACAATCCAATCGAACTATTAAATACGGAATCCTGTTCCTGCCAAATTAGAACCACTTGTTTTCGGGGCGAAAACACGAAAACGCGAAAATGATTCACGGATTTTCGCCCTAGTAATTGAACGCGAAAACGCGAAAACGCGAAAACTCGAAAACACGACGATGATTAACGGGTTTTCGCGTCGCGTTTTCGCGCAAAACTTCGAGTTTTCGCGTTTTCGCGTTCAATTACTAAGGCGAAAACCCTTTAATCATCCTCGCGTTTTAGGTGATATTAAATGCGCGTACATGTTTATATGGGCTATTAATCAGTCATATTGTCAGTAATTTGTCATATTGCCACAATCACGGTACTGACAATATGTCAATAACGATCTGATTTGTAGATTTATCTCGGCGTGAACCATTGGACTTGAAACCCGGAGGACACACGTTCAAGTCTCATCGGCGCCACATATTCGTTGGTGCATTCTTGGGCAAGACACGTTCCCCTAGCCTCGTCCATTGGATTGGGACCGGGCGGCCTCGTGTATTTGAGTCTATTTTCCGAAAAAAAAAAAAAGCAATCCAGCTTTAATAAGTTTAGACAGAGATCTAGGAAGTAATGGTTTATTGCGTCTCTGGTGCAGGGCAGGTTCCCGAATTCCGATCTATTATGTCCCCCTATTTAAGGCGGCTTAAAAAGTGTTCTTCATAAAAAAAAGTTGGGGCATTTTCTCCTCCATGGTAACCTGTATGTGAAGACTAAAAATCTATGGCACTAGCGCCCTATCTGGAACAATTCAAACACGCCAGCATGCGGTTGCCTTATATATCATTGTGTGTTTAATGCTACCCAGTATGTTAAATGATATAGCCTGGCGTGGATTACCTTATTTTAAAATATACATTCTTACATATATAACGAACATTGATTGCCCGTTGAGCCCAATAAAGTCAGCCGTTTCTTCAGTTTCGCAAATAGATGAAGTCATAAGGTCTAACATTTTGAATTTGTAGCAACAACATATCTTCATTATCAAGTTTGTCAATACAGATATAGATTTTCAAGTGCTTCAAGGTGAGCAATAGTAACAATAATAAATGTGTTTAACTCGTTTAGATTCATCTCAAAAACAATAAATGAACCGTTTAACTTTCACCACATAACATAGCAGTATATACAGAAATGAGAGAAATGGTCCTATGGAAACCACAGCAATCAAACGCAGTGTCACCGTAGGTCTGCACTGCACCATTAACTGAAATATGAGCTTATATAAAATATCAATGGAAAGGACAATACGTAACCTAAACTGTGATGAAGGCTTATTGTGACAGGTGAATATGTGTAAAGACGTGGTTTTTTGGGGCTCTGGGAAAATTTACAATTTTATACGATGTTTGGATATAAAACTCGTGAAAATTAATATTGTGATAAATGTGAAAATATGGACTAAGTAGGAATGACAATGGGACAGATCAGACACAAAGCAAACTAGCAAAATATAGCGTTGCACGTAAGTGACATATCTCTTAGTGAACTCGTTAAAGAGGCAAACGTCGTCTTGATAAAGTGTCAACATCTAGCAAAATGGACGAAAGTCAAACATATCCGAAAGCTTTTTATTCTCCGTCATATAGTGACGTTGCTGCATGTGGTGCTGTACCGGAAGTTAGTGTGTAAGAAACGCCTCCTCCACTCTCTACATCCGCCCCCAAATGGAAAATGGCAATGCCACTTTAAAGGGAGATCTTTTATATGTGCTATTTGAATCAATGAAAAACAGTCTCGCTAACATTTCCGAAGATCAACGAGAAGTGCCGGTAATTACCGAAAGAAAAGTGCGTCAATTTGTGTGTGACAAACGTAAGGTGGGGCAAGACATAGTTGACTCGATTAAATTTGAGCGTGTTCATAGAATGAGCCAGAAAAGTCAATTGTTTCCTAACCGAAGAATCGTGACAAAATTTACGGTGTTTAAAGACAGCGAAATGCTTCGTAATATGAGGAGTAACTTAGGCGGCACAGAATGTTACATTACGGAACAATTCCACAGATAAATCTCGTTAAAAAATACGGAAACTGGTACCATTGATGAAAGAGGCGAAAAACAGTGATAGAACATCTTGGATTAGTTACGACACGTTCTATGTGAATGGCAGACCAGTGGAGACGGGTGGTTTATAGGAAGGCGCAGAGGGTGAGCTGAAAGTGATTTCGTGGAACTGCAATGGGCTGGCACAGACTAAAAGAGAAAATCCAGATTTTGTTAATATTTAAGGAAAACATGACATAGTGTTTTAATATGAAACATGGACCAACAAAAACAGTATGATTGATCTTAATGGATATAAGAGATAGCTGAGCCCGATACTTATATTTAGTTATCGGTGGTACATTTTCAATTGCTCTTGTTTTCTTACTTAATGTTCGATTCGGTGGTTCCACTACTCCGGCCGATAAAAGTCTCTGGGTATTGTTTAACCACTCATAGGATATGTTGTCTGTTTTTTTATTTAGTATTTTGGCTGTTACTTGTGATACGCAGGCTTCATAACCATTGCTCCCAACTAAATTCTATTTTGTTTATTTCGCTCTTCGGGGCATAATATTTTGTTAGATACTGGACCATACGCCGCTGGACATGGGGGAGGAAAATCTCTATGTCCACCGCCATATGCATGCCATCTTCGGGATGTTTTAAATTTATGTACTATTGATTTTATGAATATTGAGTTCTATTCAACCCGGGGCTAGAGGGGGTTAGCGGTAGCTAGCATATTTCACTACCGTTCATAAACAGTCTCAATCAAACCGAGACTGCAATATTTTGTATGTGTCGTGTTCGGCCGTTGTTCGACGACAATTTTTATCGTAAATTCCAACATAGAAATGCTAATCGATGTAGAGGTGGAACTGTTATTTATTGTACAAACGACATAAAAATGGAATACAAATTGTGCGAAATCATTATGATGCTATTGTATGGCTGAAACTTGATAAGATATTTTTTCAATTTTATAGTGACATTTATTTATGTGGAATTTATGTCTGGGGTTTAGATTCACCTGCATATAATGTTGCAAAAGTAGATCTATTTCAAATCTTACAAGATGATGGTGCCACTGACCATTCCAAGGCGGTAGCCCTACTGTCAACCTTTTTTGTGTTTGTGACGTCATATGCCTTTATTATTACTATTGCCATTCTTGTTTGTCCTTTTGCGTGTTTTGGGGTTGACTGTGTTCTGTGAAAGCTACATTCCCTTGTTTTATGCTTACTTTTAATTTTAATTATTTCGATAACCAGGGAGCTGCCTTAATTTTTGGTGATTGGAATACGCGTGTAGATTAAGGTGATAAAAAAAATGTATTGTGTGCGATAGAATAGTGAGCGATATTGACGATAATAATTACAAGCCGGATTATCCATAATCATTATGTCGTAATTCTATGACTTCCGTATGTAATGCGCAAGGCGACAAACTCCTTGATTTGTGTAAATCAACTTCAACTTCATTGAGATTGGTTAACGGTAGGCTAGGCAATGATCATTCCGTAAGGTCGGTCACATATATGACCCGTAATGGTGCGAGTGTAGTTGATTCTTGGTACTAAAACAATGCGATTTAGCACGAGCGAGTGAGTTTAAAGTCGAACAATTGAATGGTCCGATAATGCACCGTTGTCCCTTATTGTTAAATGCAATACTTATAAGCATGACTGTCAGCCTACGGAAAGAATTACAATAATAAGCTTCGTGATAAATTTCGCAGTGGTTTAATCGGATGATTGACAGATTTAAACAATATTCCGTTGAATATTAATAATAACCTAAATGATAGGGAGGGGAGTGCTTGAATAACTTTATTAATGGATTTGTACACATGTTTAGGCAGGTGGCGGACTCCCTATTTTCTAAAACTGTAATTGACCGTCAGAAACAATCGATAAAACGATTTGGTTCAACTCGGAATACGTTGAAGCTAAGCGTTTTTACTTATCAGCGTTATCAAAATATAATTGTTGTAAATCAGTAGAGCATAAAATTGAATTACATGAGAACAAACTACTTTATAAGGTTTTGATAAAGAAAACGCTGGGAGCCTATGAGTGGAAGAAAATGCGCGATATTGACAATTTGAGACATGCTAAACCAAAGGAATTTTTGGAAATTATTTTGTCGTAAAAAGAAGGGTACTCGTGGAAATATTTCCTTATAGACGTTTTATAAAAAAAATCTGAATTACCGGAGGATATATCACAATGATGAGGCCGAAGCTTTTTGTGAGTAACACGATTTTGATGATTTTAATTGCAATTTTGACGAGCTGGACAGAGAAATTACTATCCCTGAAGTAATAACGATGGTTAAATCTCTCAAAAGAAACAAGGCTTTTGCGGGTGACTGCTTGGTCAACTTTTAAAGCTAGGAATTAAAGGTAAATAAAAGACTGCTTTATTCTCTTAATTGTGTTTTATACTCCTAAAGGATCACCTTTATCAGTATTTATTAACATTCACACTAGCGTTTGTTTAGTGTAGTGTGGCGGCTGTAAAAAGTATTCCATTGCTACGAACCAGTATTGTTATTTTTACTGGTCCTTTGGGACCAACGAGCCCAATATAGGTGTCTTTGTAGTAGAATACCGCTTAAGCCGGCGTGAGAGGTGTTGCTTATTTCATTACTTCTCATGAACAGACACAATAAAACCGAGTCTGCTGCTTTATTCTCTTAATTGTGTTTTTTTGCTCCCAAAGGATCACCTTTATCAGTATTTGTTAAGAATTATACGAGACATGTATAACAAAGTGAAATATTGTGTACGACATTGTAATATTTTTTCTGAATCTTTCGAATCTGCGATCGGTGCAAGGGGAGGTAATCTCTCCAGTAATATTTACTCTTTTTGTAGATCCTGGAATTGTTTTAACAAGATAGTAATAGTATACATGATATAACTTTAATTCGTTTACTTTTCGCAGAATAGTTTGTTCTCTTGTTGCTTCGAGTCATTGAGTACCTTCTTTGTGGATTTCTATGTTATTGTTTTTTGTATTTATATATACACGAGCATCTCTGTGTTTTACTTATATTGCCTATTAATGCTGCCTTGTTGGTTAGAGAATAGTGCATGTTGGGGATTTCTTTATGTACACTGTCCCGTTTTATTGGGATGACAGTAGGGTAAGTGTGAGGTTTTGTGCTCCCTGGAACCTGGTTTAAACCCCTAGAGGACTTTTTTCCACTTACCGTTGTCTTTGATGTCTTATTTGGCCATTTAGTCATCTTTAAAGTGGTTTCTGTTTGTATTTGTGGTTGACTATCGTCCATGAATGCTACTTTTCCTGTTCGATTTTTATATCTATATTTGTTTGGAAAATAACCGTCTGAGTTACAAGAACGTTTAAATATGATGAAAGAATATTACGACAAATGGAGATAGAGGTTAACGCGGAAAATAAAAATGTTGTTAACGATTTTAACTACCTCGGAACTGTTTTTAATTTAAATCAAGAAACTTTTGCAGTTAAGGGATTAAAAGCTTTGAATTAATTTATTGCACATGTAAAAAAAAAAACAATTTTAAACCTAAAGCATGTTGTCAATTATTTGATGCGGAATATATGGAGAACTAGTTAGATAGCCATTGAATATTTTAAGGTATGTAACAATAATAAAGTATTGGTGTATTTTGGTCGATTCAGAAAACATTTTAATATCAACTATTTACACAGTTGCTGTGAGAGATTGTGAAAGAGGAATGAAAAATTGGGACAGCAATGTTAAAAGGAGATATAGGGTCCTATAGAAACCACAGCGTCCGAACGCAATGGCATCGTAGGTCCGCACTAAACCATTCTAATTGACTGTGGCTATACTTATGTTTGGAACGACCCAACTTGTATTGATGATGAAAACTTTTCATTTAGTTATTAAACAAAATGTAATAGATTGTTTTGTTCAGAAATGGAACACTGATATAACAAATAATCGAGTTTTATGTTTGTATAGACATTTCATAACCTTATTCTCGTATGAAGTGTATCTAGATATATTGCCATTGATATTAGGAACTCCCATGTTGAGGTTAATAGTATCCTCCCACAGACTTAGAATTGAAACTGGCAGATATTCACTAGAACTGATAGAAATCAATGATATTTTACATTGTGTAATTGTACCGACTTAGAAAATGAATATCATTTTATTTTGATCTGTCCTTTGTACGAACAATTACTTAATCTATATGTTAAACAATACTATTACTGACATCCAAGTGTTTTTAAATTTATTTAGTTGATGCAATCTTCAAGCCAGCAAGAGCTTCTTAGGTTCTAGGTTTGTTAGGGAAGCATTTATTATTCGCAATACGGCAATGTTTTATGAGTAATATTTTATGTTCATCATAATTGTACATAACATGTAAACTAATAAAACTTAAAATAGTAATATGGAACTATGTAATCGGAATAGTTAAATCATTATATAGTATGTATGATTTATGTATTTTCTACTTTTACATTATTGATGTGAAAATTGCACTGACCTGTCACATATTAACCAATGTAATATGTATTTATATGACGAGAAACATTTTTAAGTCATAAATAAAGAATATGTTCTGTTCTGGTGAAGAAATATAAAAAGATCGGACAGGGAAAGTAGCAGATCGGACAGGGAACGTCAGAGTTACCTACTTGGAACGCACGGTCAGTAGGCAATAATGCCTACAGATTAGCTTAAACCTTATGTGTACACAATCTCGATATTAACCCTGTCTTCAACTCCCAAATTTACAAAACAGTGTAAATAAAAGTACATCTCATCAAAAGGAAATCCCTAACAATAAAGTCCACATCCAGAGAAATTAGACAACAATACTCTTAAATGTTACTCGAACAGGAAATGTAACATTCACAGAACGCCTTGGTTGTATATGTAATTATATTATTAGCATTAATGATGAACATATACGTTCTGAATTTGCGTTAATAAAAGAATTCTAGGAATCATCCGCGTTTTATTTATAAAAGCCATTAAACACACTATATAGAGACATATATTAATGACGACGGAAATAGCACTGATACGATTTATATCTTCTCCTATCTGTGTTTGACAGATATGAAATTGCATGAAAGATGTTTACAATGATGTTTTCGAAACTAATCTTTTATACACACCAGGAATAATCATATTTGTTTATTGAATACATTAATAGCAAACGATATAATGTAAGATTAAACTTTATTATAATTGTAAACTTCTGAAAAACAAACATTTAAGACCATGAAATAAATAGTTGAATTTACCAAACACCAGGAAATTGGTTTTTTTCCCGCATATTCATTTTTAAAAAATGTTTAATGCGCTTTTTATAACTGGTTAACAAATTAACAAAAGACGGCATTAAAGATGGCAATTTGTCCCGGTAACCTACTTCCGGTGAAGAAGTTTCAACACTACGCCAACTCGCACGACCCTTTCCGACGATGACTCTGTCGCAAAATGTGAATATTTTAAGGTATGTAACAATAATAAAGTATTGGTGTATTGGGGTCGATTCAAAAAACATTTTAATATCAACTATTTACACAGTTGCTGTGAGAGATTGTGAAAGAGGAATGAAATATTGGGACAGCAATGTTAAAAGGAGATATAGGGTCCTATAGAAACCACAGCGTCCGAACGCAGTGGCATCATAGGTCCGCACTAAACCATTCTAATTGACTGTGGCTATACTTATGTTTGGAATGACCCAACTTGTATTGATGATGAAAACTTTTCATTTAGTTATTAAACAAAATGTAATAGATTGTTTTGTTCAGAAATGGAACACTGATATAACAAATAATCAAGTTTTATGTTTGTATAGACATTTCATAACCTTATTCTCGTATGAAGTGTATCTAGATATATTGCCATTGAAATTAAGAACTCCCATGTTGAAGTTAATAGTATCCTCCCACAGACTTAGAATTGAAACTGGCAGATATTCACTAGAACTGATAGAAATCAACGATATTTTACATTGTGTAATTGTACCGACTTAGAAAATGAATACCATTTTATTTTGATTTGTCCTTTGTACGAACAATTACTTAATCTATATGTTAAACAATATTATTACTGACATCCAAGTGTTTTAAATTTATTTAGTTGATGCAATCTTCAAGCCAGCAAGAGCTTCTTAGGTTCTAGGTTTGTTAGGGAAGCATTTATTATTCGCAATACTGCAATGTTTTATGAGTAATATGTTATGTTCATCATAATTTTACATAACATGTAAACTAATAAAACTTAAAATAGTAATATGGAATTATGGAATAGGAATAGATAAATCATTATATAGTAAGTATGATTTATGTATTTTCTACTTTTTCATTATTTGATGTGAAAATTGCACTGACCTGTCACATATTAACCAATGTAATCTGTATTTATATGACGAGAAACATTTTTAAGTCATAAATAAAGAATATGTTCTGTTCTGGTGAAGAAATATAAAAAGATCGGACAGGGAAAGTAGCAGATCGGACAGGGAAAGTCAGAGTTACCTACTTGGAACGCACGGTCATTAGGCAATAATGCCTACAGATTAGCTTAAACCTTATGTGTACACAATCTCGATATTAACCCTGTCTTCAACTCCCAAATTGACAAAACAGTGTAAATAAAAGTACATCTCATCAAAAGGAAATCCCTAACAATAAAGTCCACATCCAGAGAAATTAGAAAACAATACTCTTAAATGTTACTCGAACAGTAAATGTAACATTCACAGAACGCCTTGGTTGTATATGTAATTATATTATTAGCATTAATGATGAACATATACGTTTTGAATTTGCGTTAATAAAAGAATCCTAGGAATCATCCGCGTTTTATTTATAAAAGCCATTATACACACTATATAGAGACATATATTAATGACGACGGAAATAGCACTGGTACGATTTATATCTTCTCCTATCTGTGTTTGACAGATATGAAACTGCATGAAAGATGTTTACAATGATGTTTTCGAAACTAATCTTTTATACACACCAGGAATAATCATATTTGTTTATTGAATATATTAATAGCAAACGATATAATGTAAGATTAAACTTTATTATAATTGTAAACTTCTGAAAAACAAACATTTAAGACTATGAAATAAATAGTTGAATTTACCAAACACCAGGAAATTAGTTTTCTTCCCGCATATTTATTTTTAAAAAATGTTTAATGCGCTTTTAATAACTGGTTAACAAATTAATAAAAGACGGCATTAAAGATGGCTATTTGTCCCGGTAACCTACTTCCGGTGAAAAAGTTTCAACACTACGCCAACTCGCACGACCCTTTCCGACGATGACTCTGTCGCAAAATGTTAATATTTTAAGATATGTAACAATAATAAAGTATTGGTGTATTGGGGTCGATTCAAAAAACATTTTAATATCAACTATTTACACAGTTGCTGTGAGAGATTGTGAAAGAGGAATGACAAATTGGGACAGCAATGTTAAAAGGAGATATAGGGTCCTATAGAAACCACAGCGTCCGAACGCAGTGGTATCGTACGTCCGCACTAAACAATTCTAATTGACTGTGGCTATACTTATGTTTGGAACGACCCAGCTTGTATTGATGATGAAAACTTTTCATTTAGTGATTAAACAAAATGTAATAGATTGTTTTGTTCAGAAATGGAACACTGATATAACAAATAATCGAGTTTTATGTTTGTATAGACATTTCATAACCTTATTCTCGTATGAAGTGTATCTAGATATATTGCCATTGAAATTAAGAACTCCCATGTTGAGGTTAATAGTATCCTCCCACAGACTTAGAATTGAAACTGGCAGATATTCACTAGAACTGATAGAAATCAATGATATTTTACATTGTGTAATTGTACCGACTTAGAAAATGAATATCATTTTATTTTGATTTGTCCTTTGTACGAACAATTACTTAATCTATATGTTAAACAATATTATTACTGACATCCAAGTGTTTTAAATTTATTTAGTTGAAGCAATCTTCAAGCCAGCAAGAGCTTCTTAGGTTCTAGGTTTGTTAGAGAAGCATTTATTATTCGCAATACTGCAATGTTTTATGAGTAATATTTTATGTTCATCATAATTGTACATAACATGTAAACTAATAAAACTTAAAATAGTAATATGGAACTATGTAATAGGAATAGTTAAATCATTGTATAGTATGTATGATTTATGTATTTTCTACTTTTTCATTACTTGATGTGAAAATTGACCTGTCACATATTAACCAATGTAATATGTATTTATATGACGAGAAACATTTTTAAGTCATAAATAAAGAATACGTTCTGTTCTGGTGAAGAAATATAAAAAGATCGGACAGGGAAAGTAGCAGATCGGACAGGGAAAGTCAGAGTTACCTACTTGGAACGCACGGTCAGTAGGCAATAATGCCTACAGATTAGCTTAAACCTTATGTGTACACAATCTCGATATTAATCCTGTCTTCAATTCCCAAATTTGCAAAACAGTGTAAATAAAAGTACGTCTCATCAAAAGGAAATCCCTAACAATAAAGTCCACATCCAGAGAAATAAGAAAAAAATACTCTTAAATGTTACTCGAACAGGAAATGTAACATTCACAGAACGCCTTGGTCGTATATGTAATTATATTATTAGCATTAATGATGAACATATACGTTTTGAATTTGCGTTAATAAAAGAATCCTAGGAATCATCCGCGTTTTATTTATAAAAGCCATTATACACACTATATAGAGACATATATTAATGACGACGGAAATAGCACTGGTACGATTTATATCTTCTCCTATCTGTGTTTGACAGATATGAAATTGCATGAAAGATGTTTACAATGATGTTTTCGAAACTAATCTTTTATACACACCAGGAATAATCATATTTGTTTATTGAATATATTAATAGCAAACGATATAATGTAAGATTAAACTTTATTATAATTGTAAACTTCTGAAAAACAAACATTTAAGACTATGAAATAAATAGTTGAATTTACCAAACACCAGGAAATTAGTTTTTTTCCCGCATATTTATTTTTTAAAAATGTTTAATGCGCTTTTTATAACTGGTTAACAAATTAACAAAAGACGGCATTAAAGATGGCTATTTGTCCCGGTAACCTACATCCGGTGAAGAAGTTTCAACCCTACGCCAACTCGCACGACCCTTTCCGACGATGACTCTGTCGCAAAATGATAGTTCTTATAAGCACTTGACGATATCTGTCAGTCACATGCTAATCCATTGTCCAGTCGGAACGTATTTACCATTTGCATGATATATTTATGTTAATTAACCACGGGAAAGCGATACTTTTTATAGCCTGTTAGGCGGAGTTTAGGCAGGGCCGTTTAATCAGTTTATATGTGCGTTAATGCATGTAACATTATCGGTATTTTACAATTTATCTCTTTAAAGGGCAAAATTGGTTAAGGGTCCCTTGGTTTAGATATGTGTCACAAAATGTCACGGGTAGAGCGTACTGGTCGTATGTATCGGTTACACCCAAAATCTATTGTTCGAGTTGAAACAATTTCACAATATTCATGATCTATTCATGTAACACGTAAAAGCGTGCACATTTTAAGTGGCCGCCAGAGAGGCCGTGTCATAAGTTTAGTTTTGTGCTAATGCATGTAAACGTATAGGTATATTTTCCTTAAACGGCAAAATTGTATAAGGGCCTCTCGTGTAGATTCAATACTGTAGATTTAGCCACGTTTGTCACGGACTGAACGGGGGAAATAATGATTTGGGCGTAATGTTTGCTATAAAACCCATTGTCTTCTAGCTATCGCCGGGATCATCGATAGTACTTTGTTTGAACAGAGATTGGACGGCAAATTTCACAGGCAACATGTGGTTAGTAGTTTTATTAAACTTTCATCGTATATTTGTATTCAGTGGGCGGCGCCATCTTGTTTGACGGTTACGACATCCGGTTAGCATTGATGTTTCTCAAACATAACTTTAGACTAGCATATGATTTGAAGTGACTTTATTAGATGTAATTATGGTAATTGATCATTAATTGTAAAACAATATTAATTTGATAACAGTGGATAATAGGTGCATTAATTAACGTTGGCGTATAATTCAGTGATTGTAATACACGATTGTTAACATTAGTTAACAATGAGATGAGTGACAAGAATAAATGCGTGCATGCATAACTCAGTGAGTGTAATATATGAGTAATTTGATCATGTTTATATTACATGTATTAAGGGCATTGATTAACAGCGACGTACATAGCGTATACATGGCGTTGTAGAATATGTATACATTGCTACTAATCATTAGTACAGCTTACATATATTGATTGAATAATGATTTGTTTGGGTAATGATAAGTATGCAAGATTGTTATGTTTGTCAACCGACATCTAAAACGTATGTATAATTACAGCCTAAGCCATCCAGGATATAAGCCATCCAGGGTTGGAGTAAGCCATCTAGGTTTGGATATCCAGGAGTGGAGCTAAGCTTCCACGACTAACGTTACAAGCGGTGGAGACGGTCCCCGTACCTGCGCAGCCAGGTTTTACTAACGACAACCCCCGGGACACAAGGTGGGCCCGTTACCAGTCCTCACTGGAGGAATATCATTCACAATCTCAGTGGAGATTAACTATCATTGCATCGCGTCATCAACCCTTACAGAAGGCATTTGATGACAATCATCCATTGAATTCGCGCATCGTCATCTTAATGAGCTCTCGCGCATCACAGTTATCGCGCTAGATCAACATTGTTATAGCTTTAACAACACTTTAGTGTCTTAGACATTCAGTATTTATAACAATACTAAGAACGTCTTAAACGTTCAGGAGAACATTCTTTTCATAGTTCATTTGTGTATTCGCTTGTTTTTTTAGATAATTGTATATATATTAAACATATTTTAAAAGTTGCATTAAACTTATGTAAATGCATTCACCGTCATTGATTCTTTCCTGAGTTAGCCCAACCACTAAGGTCATCCTGTGACAACTGGTTTTCAGAGTAGTGGGATTTTGGGCGACTACGGAGGGTAAGAATCAATAAGTGATCTTTATTATGATATACTAAATCTCTACTTATTATTTTAGAATTGTGTACCACCCTCTGATCCATCAAGGCGACTGTCGACGATCACGGCCACAGCTTGGAAGACAAGTCAAGACACGACAAGGGTAGGGTGAGTCCAAACTGTTGTTTTGTCCGTTCTTTCCTTGGCGCGAGGTCGCAGTGGTCTACACGAGTGGGTCTGAGGCACTTTTGCTCAATAATTTGGGTGTTTCTTTTACCTCCCTTGATATACACATAGTATCCAATTAGGTTGGCGAACAAGACGTTCTACTCATGTTGTGACACTCGAGTATACTTATATTAATGGGAGAAGTAAATATACATGTACATGTTATACACATTTCGATGATTGTTTAAGGTTTATGTCCAATATCAAATTAAGATATTTTATGTAGTGCATATATTTTGTGGAAGCTAGATACTATCTATACATAACCGTTAGGAGTTAGCGCTAGTACAAATGTGTATGTAACTTGTCCGATGATGATGCCCAGGTATTTACTGAGGACACAGTGACTTACCATTAGTAGTTAGTTGAGTAGAATTATTAGTGACGTGTGTATTGTAATTATTGTAGTGTGTAGTTCACAATGTCTATAGACATGACGTCCATAAAGGATCTTACGGAAATGGGAAAGGAGTTCGGGTATGCTGGAGAGGAGCTTAGAACCTTTGTTAAAGACGAACAGGCTAGGGAAAGGGAATTTAGACTTAAGGAAAGAGAATTAGAGAAAGATAGGCTAGAATTCGAAAGTAGGTTAGCTAAAGAGAAGCTAGATGCTGATAAAGAGAAGCTAGAATTAGAAAGTAGGTTAGCTAAAGAGAAGCTAGATGCTGATAAAGAGAAGCTAGAATTAGAAGGTAGGTTAGCTAAAGAGAAGCGAGATGAAGAGAGTAGACTAGCCACAAAGAAGTTAGAATAAGAAGATAGGTTAGCTAAAGAGAAGTTAGAATTAGAAAGTAGAATAGTAAAGGAGAAGCAAGAGTTAGAACATGAGAGGTTCGAAACAGATGGTAGACTAGCTAAGGCTAAGATGATAATGGAAAGGGAGCAAAAAGAGTTTGAGCATAAGTTAGCTTTAGATTTGGAAGCAGCTAAGACACATAGTAAGGAAAGTAAAACTGAAGGGAAAAATAGTTATTCTGGGAAGTTAAAAGGTTCGAAGTTACCATACTTTGATGCTGACAAAGATAACATGGACAGTTACTTGTTACGGTTCGAGCGTTATGCTGAGTTACAGGAATGGACCAAAGATAAGTGGGCAGTTCATTTAAGTGCGTTATTGAGAGGCAAGGCCTTAGATGTATTTTCTAGATTACCTAGTTTAGATGCTCTTGACTATGACAAGTTAAAGGATGCTCTTTTAAAGAGATTTGAGTTAACTGAAGAAGGTTTTAGAAAGCGGTTTAGAGCTTGTCTGCCTGAGAAAGGCGAGTCATTTATTCAGTTCATTAGTAGATCTAGAAATTACTTAGATAGGTGGTTAGAGTTAGGGAAGGTAGCGCAGACTTATCAGGGCCTCATAGATTTCTTGTTGCGGGACCAGCTATTCAATGTTTGTAGTAGAGATCTGTTCTTATTTCTTAAAGAAAGAAAACTAACTAGTGTAGGAGAAATGGCAACACAAGCAAATCAGTTTGCCGAGGCTAGAGGTGGAGCTCATAATGTAGTGTCGAAAGACAGAACTTTTAGAGATAGGCAAGGGGACGATCATAAACAGAAAGGCCAGAGTGGAAACTATAGAGGTGGAGGTAGTTCGATGGGTGCTAGAGGAGGTAGCAATAGTGGTAACATAGGTAGACCTTTTATTCGTTGTCGTCACTGTAATGGGAATCATGCTTCACATGAGTGTAGGAAAGCGGTGAAAGTGTCCGCTGTCGTAGACAATTTTAGTGAAAATAGTAGAGTGGACAACAATGTAGGGAGTCAGAACCAAGGTTTTAACAACCCATGGAATTTCGGTAGAGGTAGAGGTGGTCAAAACCGAGGTAGAGGTAGAGGCAGAGGTAGTAATAGTCCGGTTATTAAAACCGAGAGTTGTAGCTGTTGTGTTAAATCGGATGGTGTAATGGCGAAGATCGGAACATGTCTCTTTCCGTATGCAAATCTTCCAACGGCAGATGGTAGAGTGAACGGCACGGACGTAATTGTAATGAGGGATACAGGTTGTACAGGTGTGGTAGTTAGGCGTAGTTTAGTTACGGATGACCAGTTGGTAGGTAAACAGTCACCGTGTATGTTGTTAAATAAATCGGTAGAGCACGTGCCAATAGCGAGAATAGATGTAGATACACCTTTCTTTAAAGGGACTACAGAGGCACTATGTATGGACGACCCGATGTGTGATTTAACGATAGGGAACATAGATGGTTCAGCACTTCCGGTAATGTCCGATTTTAGAAGTAGCATAAGTAATGCCGTAGAGACTAGAGCGCAGGTTCAGAAGCAAGCTCAGGCTTATAGAAAATTAAAGGTTCCTGCAGCCGTAGGAGACATATCTAAAGCGGAGTTTATAGAAGCACAAACTCAAGACGAGTCATTAGGTCCTTGTAAAGTGAAGGCCAAGGATGGTGTAGTGAAGAAGTGTAAAGGGTCCGGTAGTTGTAAGTTTGTACATAAGAATAGGTTATTGTACAGAGAATTTGAAGATAGTGGTAGTAGACAGTTTCACCAATTAGTGGTACCTACCCAGTATAGAACGACAGTGCTTAAGGTAGCTCATGAGTCGATTATGGGAGGTCATTTAGGCGTAAAGAAAACGTCAGATAGAGTATTGGCAGAATTTTATTGGCCAGGCGTTAGTGGAGATGTAACTAGGTATTGTAGGTCCTGCGATGTATGCCAAAGGACAGTACCAAAAGGTCGAGTGACCAAAGTACATTTAGGTCAGATGCCACTGATAGATACACCATTTAAGCGGGTAGCCGTAGACATAGTTGGACCAATTTTTCCAGTGTCGGATAGGAAAAATAGGTACATTTTAACCATGGTAGACTATGCAACTAGGTATCCGGAGGCAGTAGCATTGCCCTCAATTGAAACTGAGAGAGTAGCTGAGGCATTAGTTGATATGTTCAGTAGGCTAGGTGTACCAGAGGAAATGCTGACTGATTGTGGGTCACAGTTTACGTCAGAACTTATGGCTGAAGTAAGCAGGTTATTGTCTTTGCGTCAAATCATGACAACACCATATCACCCTATGTGTAACGGGTTAGTCGAACGATTTAACGGGACGTTAAAGCAAATGTTACGGCGTATGTGTACCGAGAGACCCAAAGATTGGGACAAGTATCTCAATGCTTTATTGTTTGCATTTAGAGAGGTACCACAAGAGAGTTTAGGATTCTCTCCGTTTGAGTTATTGTACGGTAGGTCAGTTAGAGGTCCCATGAGGATTCTTAGAGAGATGTGGGCAGGTGAAGTAGATAGTGATGAGGTTAAGACTACATATCAGTATGTTTTAGATCTGAAGGAGAAACTAGAGGAGACTTGTAAGATAGCTCAAAGTCAGTTAGTCAAGGCAAGTACCAAGTATAAACGGTACTATGACCAGAAAGCTAGAGCTAGGAAGTTTAAGATAGATGACCAGGTGTTACTGTTACTCCCGACCGACAATAACAAGTTGTTATTACAATGGAAAGGTCCGTTTTACGTTAGAGGGATAGTGAACACTATGGATTACCGTATCGAGATAAACGGAAAGTTAAAGACCTTTCATGCGAATATGCTGAAAGAGTATATCAGTAGAACCGATAATGTGCAGCAAGGGGTGTTAACCGTAGTTAATGTTGCAGTTATTGAGGATAGTGAGGAAGACAGTAGTGAGGACACTAGTCCCATGTATTATCCCACTAGTGTAGGTAAGACAGCAGCCGATGTAGACATATCGGGCATGCTTAGTGTAGCAGAGAAACGAGAGATAAGTCGTTTAGACTCTGAGTGTAGTACTGTTCGGTCCGATAAGTCGAGACCAACAGATGTAGTACAGTGTAGCTTTAAGCACACTTTAGCAAAGCCGATTAGGGAAACGAGAGACCCTACTCCATTTCGCAAACAGTATACTGGAAATGCGATGGATGCGATGTGTAAAGTTGGAGTTCTTGTAGTGACGGGAAGTAGTGTTATTAGTAACCGTAAAGTCGGTGTAATAGACCGTGGAAAGGACAATATTGGGGCAGACTATTTAAGTCGCCGCACATAATGACCGGTTTAATACAATAGTGTATTGCAGTGTATTGTACAATAGTAGTATATGTTACGACAGGGTAGTGTACAATTGTAGAATAGTGTTGAAATTGTAATTACATATTATAGTTAGGTTATAACTGCAGTGGTAATAGTTAACATACTCAAGCGATTGAGCGATCAGCTTGTACGTTTTGTCGCTCGTTTGCTCAGAAGAATTAATAGTTTCTTAACGTGTAAATATTAATTATCATTTTGTTGAATTTTAAAAGTGTATCACTTTCTTTAAGTGGGGAGATGTTGTCACAAAATGTCACGGGTAGAGCGTACTGGTCGTATGTATCGGTTACACCCAAAATCTATTGTTCGAGTTGAAACAATTTCACAATATTCATGATCTATTCATGTAACACGTAAAAGCGTGCACATTTTAAGTGGCCGCCAGAGAGGCCGTGTCATAAGTTTAGTTTTGTGCTAATGCATGTAAACGTATAGGTATATTTTCCTTAAACGGCAAAATTGTATAAGGGCCTCTCGTGTAGATTCAATACTGTAGATTTAGCCACGTTTGTCACGGACTGAACGGGGGAAATAATGATTTGGGCGTAATGTTTGCTATAAAACCCATTGTCTTCTAGCTATCGCCGGGATCATCGATAGTACTTTGTTTGAACAGAGATTGGACGGCAAATTTCACAGGCAACATGTGGTTAGTAGTTTTATTAAACTTTCATCGTATATTTGTATTCAGTGGGCGGCGCCATCTTGTTTGACGGTTACGACATCCGGTTAGCATTGATGTTTCTCAAACATAACTTTAGACTAGCATATGATTTGAAGTGACTTTATTAGATGTAATTATGGTAATTGATCATTAATTGTAAAACAATATTAATTTGATAACAGTGGATAATAGGTGCATTAATTAACGTTGGCGTATAATTCAGTGATTGTAATACACGATTGTTAACATTAGTTAACAATGAGATGAGTGACAAGAATAAATGCGTGCATGCATAACTCAGTGAGTGTAATATATGAGTAATTTGATCATGTTTATATTACATGTATTAAGGGCATTGATTAACAGCGACGTACATAGCGTATACATGGCGTTGTAGAATATGTATACATTGCTACTAATCATTAGTACAGCTTACATATATTGATTGAATAATGATTTGTTTGGGTAATGATAATTATGCAAGATTGTTATGTTTGTCAACCGACATCTAAAACGTATGTATAATTACAGCCTAAGCCATCCAGGATATAAGCCATCCAGGGTTGGAGTAAGCCATCTAGGTTTGGATATCCAGGAGTGGAGCTAAGCTTCCACGACTAACGTTACAAGCGGTGGAGACGGTCCCCGTACCTGCGCAGCCAGGTTTTACTAACGACAACCCCCGGGACACAAGGTGGGCCCGTTACCAGTCCTCACTGGAGGAATATCATTCACAATCTCAGTGGAGATTAACTATCATTGCATCGCGTCATCAACCCTTACAGAAGGCATTTGATGACAATCATCCATTGAATTCGCGCATCGTCATCTTAATGAGCTCTCGCGCATCACAGTTATCGCGCTAGATCAACATTGTTATAGCTTTAACAACACTTTAGTGTCTTAGACATTCAGTATTTATAACAATACTAAGAACGTCTTAAACGTTCAGGAGAACATTCTTTTCATAGTTCATTTGTGTATTCGCTTGTTTTTTTAGATAATTGTATATATATTAAACATATTTTAAAAGTTGCATTAAACTTATGTAAATGCATTCACCGTCATTGATTCTTTCCTGAGTTAGCCCAACCACTAAGGTCATCCTGTGACAATATGAAAAGTGCGCCTGTTGCCACGTGTGTCACGGAATGAACGTGGGATATGATTGTTTGAGCGGAAAGATGAGTTATCAATTGCATTGTTTTCCAGTAGTCGCCGGGGAAATTTAAAGTTGCTTTGCTTGGAGCAGTCGTTTGGAATAGTTGAGATTCACAGGCACTATGTGGTCAGTATATATATTTTATTTACATGCTTCTCAAACTTTAACTTGATACAGCTAGCATAAGAAGTTAACTTTATTAGATGTAATTATTATAGTCGATCATTAATTGTAATACATTCGGTGCATTGGTTAACGGTGAGCTATACTACCTGTATATAATTACTTGTATATATGCCGATGCGGATCAATGGCGTTGTAGAATAAGTATACATTGATACACATCATAATTAGTGAGTGTCTTACGTATATTTACCAGATAATGCTTTGTTTGTGTAACGATGGTTATATACTATTGTTGTGTTAATAAACCGAAGTTTAAAATTATGTATCATTACAGCCTAAGCCTCCCGGAATGGAGCTAAGCCTTTTGGGTGTGTAGGCCCTCTAAATGATTCAACGTAGAACGTAATGAGCGGATGGAGACGGTCCCCGTACCTGGACAACATGGTTTGGTGTTCATAGAAGCAACAACCTCAGTACACGTGTTTGGCCCGTCGTCAGACCTCAGGGATGAACTTCACCACACAACCTCTTTGGAGGTTATTTATTGCGTCATAAACCCTTATAGAATTTTTTTGTTGACAATCATCGGTTCACAGGAGTCGCGCATTGAGTCACGCGCATCATATACATCGCGTTAGATCATTCTTCTTTGTAACTTTACAGATGGTAAACATTGTTGTAACTTCAACAACAATTTCGTTTCACATATAAACAGTCGACATATTCAGTATTCGTGATAATACTACGAACGCCTTATACGTTCATGAGAGCAGTCTTTTTAATCTTTCATCTGTATATTCGCTTGTTGTTTTTTGATAATTGTATCTATATTTAACATATTTAAAAAGTTGCATTAAACCATGTTGTGACGTCATATGCCTTTACATTGCCATTCATGTTTATCTTTTCAGGGGGTTTGGGTTTACAATGTGCTGTGAAAGCTGCATTTCCCGTTCGACTTTTATACCTATTTTTATTATCACAATAGTGTTGTTCGTGCCGTGTGGCGGCCGTAAAATGTCTCCCCATACATCCAATCAATATTGTTACTTTTACATCCCACAGGAACCTTTTTTGTCACTGACCGTTCCATGGCGGTAGGCCTATTGTCAACCCATTTGTGTTTGTGACGTCTTATTTGGCCTTTTTATTCATCTTTAAATTTGTTCTTTGTTTCTGTGTGTGTTTGTGGTTGACTGTCGTCCTTGAATGCTGCTCTTCCTGTTCGATTTTTATATCTGTATTTCATAGATCCAGTTTCCTCCTTTAACACTTGTGCTACTTATACCATGAAGGTTTTGTGTTCAACGACATTTTGTCCCATTTTGATCAGATTTTCCTTAACTTTTCCTTGTGATCTTGAATTAGACACTTGTGTTGATTTTGGGCCTGTTAACCTTTCGTATATTATAAACGGATCTTTGATAGTATTATCTTAGTATCTCTAATAATTACTTATTGTCTCTTATTTCGCTTTTACGTCTTACACATTTAAAAAAAATTCATTCGGCAACCTCATTTCATGTTCCTTCCAATAATGTTACCAGGAGTTTCAATAACGGCTCAAACGTTTCATTAACGCCTCTTGGAACACCTGTTTTGAGAAAATATCATGTAACATCTCCATTCAGACATCGTTTTATTCACTCTAGACGCAGAGTGTTTCCCTCTATAAGTAGAGGTGCGTTTTTTAAAAATTATTTATCTTGCAAGTTCACCATTAAATCAACTGTTAATGGTAGAACATTTAATATATGTCTAGCTTCAAATGATTGACGTACTTCTCACGATATTTATGCTTTGACTTGAAAAGCATGCGATGCTTTCTTATCTCACCTCTCTATCCATGTTTTCACTTAAGCTGATTGACGAGGAAGCAGACACACTTTTCATTCGAACAGATCATGTGTCAATAAATTATGTCAGTAGTGTTATAAATCAATAGATATTACGAATAATGTGTAGTTTTCTGTTATAACCCTTCAACATATTTCCTCTTAATAGATACACACTTTCCCAGCCGAACTATGCATGACTTAAATGCCGCAAAGTAGTCTCCCCTTGTTATACTATTGAGACACTGAAAGATTGCAACCAAGAGCACTTCTAGAAGCATAGCGTAGCGTTTCCCAGAGAGCATTGTTTTCTCCAAAGGGAATAAGAACACCGGGACTTAGGTCGGGTGAGTAAGGTGGGTGGTCAAGCTGTACTACTTTTTCTCTCTTCAAGAATGACTGGACAATTTGGCCTTTGTGAGCTGAGGCATTTTCATGAATAAGCTGGATGCCATTCAAAGCTTTACTTGGACGCTTTTTTTGTAGATTTTTTTACATATTTAAGAATTTTGTCTCTGTAAAAACTGAGCTGTAATGGTTCTCCCTTCTTTGCATGGTACTTGTACCACAGGCCCAGTAGAATTAAATAAAATGGACTAAAGGACCTTTTTATCCGCTTGGCAATCACTGGCCTCGCCTGATTTTGTTTTAACCATTGCTTGTTATTCATGCGACGCTGGGGCTCAAAATAATACACTCCAGTAAGTAACTCAGACATTTTTCTGGGATTACAATTTTCAAATTTCTTCAGGAAATCTTTTGCGCATTTCAAATGTTTGGCTTTTAGTTCAGATGTCAGCAAATGAGGGACCCATTTAGCACAACGTTTCCTTAATTTCAAACAGCTGGTCAAAATGTGATGGGTAGTGCCTTCTGATCGGATTAAATCGAGATTTGTTGTGTACACGGGTATTGAATTGGTCTTGAAATGCGCGATTTGTTTGTGTCGTTATGTCACGTATTTTCTACGGAGTCCAATTAGTGACAGAATTTATTGAATGCCATAATTCAAAGCTATACGCAGAATGTTCTCCGACGCAATATTGACAAGGAGTCTCATCACGTAAGACATTTTCTAAAAATTCTTTATCTTAATAAGGGCATTGATTTTATTGATTTACAAAGTAGTTTTCGAGATAATCGTTTTGTTGATTCTATTCCTAAATACATGTATTTTAAATTTCCGAAAATTCCTATAATGTTATAAGTACAAAAAAAAAAAATAAAAAAAAAAAAGATTTTTAACTACAATAAAATAGTGTTTGACCTGATATAGTAAATAACACACCTAAGCAATGCCAGTGTAGAACATCAAAATGTTGCTATGCTCCGGCCGGTCATGTCATTACTGGTAATTTTGATATTATAGATAAACGTGTTCGGCATTTGTATTCTAAAGGTCCGAAGTATAGTTTGCCTTCTGTGATTGATTTCAATGCATGTCGTGGTCAGATTGCCCAATCCATTGAGGATTTTTGTATTAAATGGTGTCTTAGACCCTAACTCCGTTCCTACTTTGAAAAATACTAATTTTTAACGTCAGAGGTACCTGTACCTTCTATACTTCTAACCCCCCCCCCCCACCCCCCCCCCCCCCCCCCCCCCCCACCCCCCTACTTTCCCCAGACCTATTTGTTCATTTCGTAATTTAAAACCGGGGGGAATCCAGGAATATCATAATAAGTTTGTTTAGTTCCTGCTGATAAAGCAGCTATTAATATAAGTATTGTTTTGCGCCTCCATTACATCAATGTATTATTTCAGGAACTCGTGATTACTAATTCCTATACTCCAGTGCCATCTACTGAAGATGATGTTGTTTCGACGCTTATATCTCAGTGCAAGATTTACAAGGCTGGAATAGACGAAAAGTAAAACAGACTTCCAACTACGTACTGGATTCGCAAATTACACGAACAACATTATAAAGCCCGTTTTATTTCCAACTCTAGTTCTTGCACCACTACAAATGTCTCCAAACTTTTCTTCTCCTACTGCCGTTAAATATCACGTTAAACAATACTGTGCTAAAGCTTATGAAAACTCTGGAATTAATTTATTTTGGTCTAATAAAAATTCGGGCGACGTTCTTGATAAAATTTGCAATAAACCTCTAGCTTCATCTATAAGTACTGATGAGTGTTCTACATTATATACAACTTTACCACATAACCTTACCAAAGACAAGCGTATTGCTATCATTCAAAAAACATTTGCTAGTGAAAATACTACATTGTTGGCCTTTAACAATATTAAAGAGATTTTTTACTAACAGCAGTTTGGAAAACTACACAATGTGGACTTGCCATGAAGTTTGTGAATCACTCATTTTTCTATTAGATAATATTTTCGTCAGGTATAGAACTACCGCTTATAGACAAATTGTTGGTATCCTTATTGGGTACGAACTGTGCACCCATAGTCGCAGATACATGTATGTTTTTATATTGCTGGAAATGAGACTTCATGTTGTCTTTCACCAGATACCCACTGGCAGGCAGATGTTATTGAAGCCTTTAATGACACCTATCGATATCTGGATGACATATTGAACATTGACAACCCTTTCTTTTCTACTATGGTTAATAATATATATCCTAAAGAACGTCAACTTAACCAAGTTAATATTTCCGATACTAACGTTCTTTTCTCGATTTACATCTCTCTATTGAAAATGGTGAAATAATTAGCAAAATCGAAGACACGATAGATGAGTTTAATTTTGATATAATATTATTGTTAATTATCCCCATTTAGATGGGAATGTTCCCCGAGAAACTTCTTATGGGGTATATTTGTCTCAACTTATTCGGTTTTCTAGAGCTTGTACTAGAAATATAAAAAGATCGGACAGGAAAAGTAGCATTCAAGGAGGACAGTCAACCACAAAACACAAAAAACAAACACGCAAACAGACAAACGAAAAGGCAAAAGGAATAACAAATGCAAACGACATCACAAACACAAAAGGGCTAGTACCGTCTTGGAACGGTCAGTAGCAAAGTAGGCCACTGGGGGTTTAAACTAGGTTCAAGGGTGCACTAAACCTCACACTTACCCTACTCCGCCAAAAGTACACTACACTTTGTACTAGAGTTGAGGACTATAATATTCGTAAACTTTATATATTAAACCCCAGTCCAATGTAGTTACTACATAAAATTGAAGGCGTGTCTAGAATGGTAATACATGTGATCTGTCAGGTCAAATCAGGGTCAGTTCCCCAGAATGTAAACAAGCCTTTATGGTGTATGGGAAAATAGTGGACCATGCAGTTTTGAGATGAATGCATACACACTGTATATTAGTGTCCATCAATGATTCTCTGATCTACCTGCACATAATCCCTGTGAGGTGATGATGCAGTATAGTAGATATACATTTTATTACATAAAAACACAGTTTTTATAATATTGTTTAATTTATAGTTTTATGTGTATTCATAATGTGTGAGCATAAACTATATGGCAAGCTATTTTACTGTTTATTTAATGTTACAGATATCTAAAGTAGATATGCAGATATCAGATATTTTATATATTAAAGCAGATATCTCATATACTTGTAGAAAAATATTATTTAAGAAGATATCTTATAAAGTATGTCAGATATCGTCATTAATAAATGAGATATTTGATTTAAATTGGTAATTCAGTTACCTTTTAAACCTTTTGATTCATACTGGTATTCAATAATGTTACATGTATCGCATTCTGCTGTTATATCAAGTGTACATGCAATTACACATATCGCTATATATGATTTCTTTTTTTAAAAGACGGTAATTGGCAAAATATGTACTAAAATACTACAAAATAATGTGAAGAAATCCAATTATTGAACACATCAAATGTATCAATGTACACAATTGCATCTGTTGTAGACTTGGGAAGTCGGATAAATATGAAATATTATCATAAAGGAGCAATAAACACTAACTTCAGCATCCCTGCTGGAATTCTCCCATACTAATTACCTTCTTTAACCCCTTTGATTAGTTACAGGTCTTTATATCTGAACTGGCAAAATTAAGGTGGCTTTTATTCCTAGGAGTGTTTAGGGGGTTCATAAGAAATAGATTTATTGACTGCTTTTACCAATGTAATTCGTATCATGTGTAAAGTGCCTGTTCCCTTTTGGAACTAAATGTGTCAGTGTGAGTGGTCAAGATATCCTGTCAATTTGTATTACACTTGTGGATAACTGTTATATGTGCATACAATGGCTGAGGAAACTGTGAAATGCTTTACATTGAAATTGACTGAATTGCAGTTCAATACAAACATTTGTTTCAGAAGTATGAATGGGATTTTGAAGAATGTATTGTTGGACAAAATAAAATAAATGTGGAATTGATTGAGGAAGATAACATCCAGTCATCTCAGATAGATACTTTTAGTGGAAATAATAATAATGGCAATGATGATTTCGACAACCCTGATCAAAATCCAAATGGACAAAAAATATCAAAAATAATTTTATGGAGATATTTTCATGAAAAAAAACATAGTTTTACTTTTTACTTATAAAAAAAAGATAGACTTGGACATTATTTGAAAGAAAACCTAAAACTTACAGAAATAAATAGATAAAAGAAGTGTCCTGAATTCTTCATAAACCCTGTAATTTACATCTGAGACTGGTGAGTACACTGCATGTTTATCTGATAAGAAGGATGGCTCAATGCTGTGCCCTGACATGACCCTTTCTGTTTACATTTCCCAGTAGCTACTCTGTTTTCATCACATGACCAGGGTCAAAGGTGAAATTTCAAATTAACTCATTTTCATTTTGAAAATTTGGAATATAAAATATAATTATAGTGCTTTGAGTGCAGCTTCAGAAACAGCATATAGTTTGATTAGTAGAGGATGAATTCATGCATCACTGAGAACATTCTTTTTAAAATATGATGCAGTATTTTCAGAAAAAAAATAGAAATATATGTCCTGAGTGAAGACAGTCTGAGTTCTATTTGAATTTGAATTGATTGGAATTTTGTGGGCTGAGTTTTCCCTTTTATACTGTAGCCTGGGGTTTAACTAAAAAGCTGCTCCATCAAAAAAAAGGTTTATCAAAGAGGTTATGACCCTATCATTTTGCAACGCACTGCATGCTTGGTGCTGGACCCATTTACAGGTCGCAACTATGCTTTTCTCTTTAATTGTGCGATGACCGAACAGGCTGTGGGCCCTATGATGACGTCTGCCTAAAGTCCAAAAGGACGGTGACGTTTGATGTTTGTCTGCAATCTTGTCTTGGCATGCCCGCAATGGTTTATTCTCTTGTTGCTCCGGCTTCTGCCAAGTCATTGAGCACCTTCTTTGTGGCTTTATAGGCTATTGTTTTTTTGAATTTATATATATATACGAGCATATTTTGCTTATATTGCCTATTGATGCTGCCTTGATGGTTAGAGAATAGTTCATGGCGGGGACTTCTTTATTTAAACAGTCGTTTTATTGGGGTTACACTAGGGTAGATGTGAGGTTTGGTGCACCCAAGAACCTGATTCAAACCTCCAAAGGCCTTTTTGCTACTGACCGTTCCGAGGCGAAAGCCCTATCTTCAAGCTTGTTTGTGTTTGTGACGTCATACGCTTTTACATTGCAATTCATGTTTGTCCTTTTGCGTGAAAGCTGCATTTCCTGTTCGACTTTTATACTTATTTTTATGTAAATGCAGACAACGACATTAATTCTTTCCTGAGTTAGTCCAAACCACTAGGGCCATCTTGCGACAGGATTCAGTCCCTATATTCTATATCCGGTGACGTATCCCGTCTACGCGTAACTAGGCCGTCTTGTCTAGCGACTCGTGGCTACTGCCCGGTCTGTCGCTCAATAACGAATGCTGTTGTTCCCGCGTCCTATGACTGCGTTTCCCACCTACGACCCCGTAAACCACGCTCACGACATGACGTTCTACATCCGCTCCTAGTTTCTAAACTGTTTCAAAATGTATACTCAGTCTTATAATGTTATCAAAACATGTATTCTACAATAGCAGTATGGTATCACCATACTTAATAGCTGATTGCAATGCAATCTTTATTCTAAACCTTCTTCGAATTAATATTGCCTTTTATTCATTTTTGCCTTTATTCATCCTATTGTCAACCCTTTTGTGTTTGTGAAGTCGTTTGCATTAATTATTACTTTTGCCCCTTTTTGTTTATCTGTTTGTGTGTTTGTTTCTGTGTTTTGTGGTTGACTGTCCTCCGTGAATGCTACTTTCCCTGTCCGATCTTTTTATATTTCTTTAAATGTGTTCAATGTTTCTGTGTGTGTTTGTGGTTGACTGTCGTCCTTGAATTCTGCTTTTCCTGTCCGATTTTTATATCTATATTTAACAAAGCCTGTAATACAATTACAGATGTCATTTAACAACAATGAAATCAATCTCACAGTTATAAATGTATCTCAAAACTTACAACACTATAGTTCAACCGTGAAAGTTATAGATATTTCATAGAAAACATGACTAAATGAACGACTGGTTTTCTATCCGCTGATACATTATATCTGGTTATAATGCTACAGCGATCTCAGAGGGAGTGAATAATAATAACAATATAATAAGCAATATCGGACAGATTTACACTGCACAATAATACACAATAACCAATACACACTCCATATGCAATGAAGTAATGACAGTTAGAAGCCTCCGTAGAAAACATAATTACAATCTGAATCGCGAATTCCATTTAACTGTCTACAGAACAACTGGCATTATAAATAATGTAAATAAATACCATACTAATCTGTCAGACAATAATTTGCTAATATATCCTCGAGTTTTAAAACGTAATAGAAATCAACCCAATATCCTGCTAAACTATCTAGGCTTTCAAAGGCATATACTCGTATTTACTTCAGAAACACAATTTAAAATGTCAATAACTTACAAGGAATAAAATGACAATGACTCGTACTGCCGTAATGCTGCGGTCATTGTCCACCCAGTAGTGCTGCTGTTTTCTCTGTAAAACCGCCGTAACATTTTCACACCAATTTATACAGCCAAAACATGTGCATCTGACTGAACACGCCATCCATGCAAATGTCACGTTCTCCGGATTTTTCGAAAGCCCACTGTGACTTGGCTTATGCATTAGTTAGGCCCCCACTGGTTAATATGGGAAATCTTAATCAAACATACACAACTTGTAAAATCATAACATTCTTAATGCTTGGTGGATGTTGATGGTTGAAGAAATAAAAGCCAAACGATTTATTCTTTATCAATAGAGTGAAACTAGTAAAATAAGATTTATCAGATATACGCATCGATTAAAAGTGATGCGCTTGGCAAAAATCTATCAAAGTTCCTATTCAAAATCAGGGGAAATGAGGCCCCGACAAACACAGTTAAATACTCTATGTATATTTAAACCCATTTTGTTACAAATATAGACTTCAAACAAGTACATTAATATTATTACCTGCTTTATCCGCAGGAAACAAAACCAAAGTAAGGCCATTGTCTAGGTGCACATAACTATACAGCATGGAACAATGCCTTGATGTTTGAGAGACTGCAGTTTAGGTTAATATTTTGGATCAAATATAGATATAAACATCGAACAGGAAAAGCAGCATTCAAGGACGACGACAGTCAGCCACAAACACACACAGAAACAAAGTACAAATTTAAAGATAAATAAAAGCCCAAATAAGACATCACAAACACAAAAGTTTACTTAGCCTTGTAAGTAGCGATGTAAATCTAAATGACAAATTATCTACTTAATAAACAAACACTTGGAACTTCCTAAAATCTAAGACACTGGATATATAGTTATCTGACTCTGCAAAACATACCCATCCTCCATATTGAAAATCATTGGGTGGAGAGAAGATCACCCGCATTGTAAAAATCAGTATTAAACATATAAACCAACGTGTAACTATTCAGAACGGGTAAAATTACACAATTACAAATAAACAAAATAAGAAATAAACGCAACAATACGATACTGTATGATTTCTAATTTGGCATTAAGGACAACATGTTATACAGGTTACATATATACATCTATTGATCAGTTGGATAATAAGAATACATGAAGGATACCGTTGGTCTGGAAATCGGTTCAACTTCAGATGAGATACTGTTGCATTGAGAAAATGTATTGGTCAGTAAACATATAATATTTAAAGGTTAAGGCATTATTATTCAATTCATTTTGAAAGCAAAGGCCGATAGTATTATTTTTGTTTTATTATGTTTAAATCATTACTCAATCAAGAAAACAGGTGAACATGTCGAAAAGAAGATATAGCATTCACAGAACACAGTCAGTCAAAAACACACATACAAAACAAATGACAATTACAAAGAAATGGCAATGTATGCAACACCACCAACATAAAATGTTAGACAATAGGATTATTGCCTTGGAACGGTTCGCTGGGGGTTAAACCAGATTCTAGGGTCACCAAACCTCACTCTTACCCTATCGTCATCCCAATAAAACGGGACAATACAAATAAATACCCGTAAGGTTATATTCTCTAACAGTTTAGGCAGCTTTTACAGGCAATGTAAGTATAAATTAACACAAAGATATTCAAGTACATATGTATAAAAATAAAAAGTATAGAATGCTACATAGCAAATACTCAATGACTTGACGGAAGCCGTAGCAACAAGAGAAGACACTATTAAGGATAGACTGAAAAAAAGGATAAAAATATCGGACAGGGAAAGCAGCATTCAAAGACTAACATTATAGGGGTTGATGCACTATTTTCAAACAAGTGGTTTCTTAGTGTTTTTATATTAATTTGGGTATGCTGAGTTCGATTATGGTAGATACTAAAGAGTATGACAGTAGACTAAGTTGACATTTGACAGGAAAGGCACTTTTTAGGATATTTCATTGTTTTTTGATAATTTTACTGGGAAATTTTGGAATATATTTTATAAATAAAATAAACATTTGACACATGTTCTTAAATTTCTCTACATATTTTGGCTTCATCTATATTGACATTTCATAGGAATATTATTTCAAGATGAATTTTAACGGGAAATGCAATTTTTGGGACATTTTATCATCATTTGATGATTTTACTGGAATTCTTGGACTATTTTTTTAAGATAAACATTTTACACCTGCCATCAATTTTCTCTACATATGTTGACTTCATATACATTGACTTATCATATGAATAATATTTCAAGCTGAATTTTGACAGGAAAAGCAATCAATTTTTGGATCATTTCATTGTTTTTTGATAATTTATCTGGGAATTTTTGGAATGAAATGTCCCCAAAATTGAATTTTCTGTCCAAATTCAGCTTGAAATATTATTCCCATGGTAAGTCAATGTATATGAAGTTCAAATATGCAGAGGAAATTGATACGTAAAATGTTTATTTTAAAAAATTATTCCACAAATTCCCAGTAAAAATATCAAAAGATGATAAAATGTCACAAAAAATCCATTTCCTGTTAAAATTCTGCTTGAAATATTATTCCAGTAATAAACCAATGCATATGAAGTCAAAATATGTAGAGAAAATTGATGACAGGTGTAAAATGTTTATCTTAAAAAAAATTGTTAACTGGTGTAAAATGTTTGTTTTAAAAACAATCCAAGAATTCCCAGCAAAAAAACAATAATAAAACAATGAAATGACCCATAAATTGCCTTTTCTGTCAAAATTTAGCCTGGTATCCACAATAATCTAACTCAGCATATCCAAATTAATATAAAACACCAAGATATCACTTTTTACTAAAAAAATGAGAGCTCTTCTATAGAAACAGGTCTAGTCTATAACCAACAAGGCAGCATTAATAGGCAATATAATAAAGCACATATGTAAATAGTAACAAAATAGCCCAAAAAACTACAACGGTGACTTGGTAGAAGCTAGAGCAACAAGAGAATAACCCATCGAGGGCACGACAAGACAAGAGTGGGCTTTAGGTAGACGTCATCATAGGTTTCACAGCCTGTCCCGTCATCGCAAAACTAAAGAGGAAAGCATAGTGGCGAACTGTAAAAGGGTCCACCACCAATCATGTGGTATGTTGCAAAATGATAGGGTCATAACCTCTTTTGATATACATTTGAACAAGTTTAACAAAGACAGTATAAAAGTGATCATGACCAAGGATCTTTAGAAGTTTGTAAATCCCATCACCATAAAGGTCTGGTTGTGATATAACATGTATTCATGATATCGTTTGACGGTAACCATCAATTGTCTCTAATAATGTATCCTAAAATCGATTAAATGCAACTAGTATAAAATGCACGTTTGCGCATGAATACATAAATGGTTTACGATACCCATTATCACATATGGTCAGATCAAAACCGACCCGATTAGCTTTTACCATTCTGGTGACGCAGAGAACAAACGATACAGGTTAGACTATAAGAATATTTCATGGGTATCCGGTGAAGATAGGGAATCCCAACCCGAAGTATAAGTGTTTTTATCGCAGCCGAGGTTCCGATTAAAACACTTATACCAAGGGTTGGAATTCCCTATCTGAACAGAATACCCATGATAGATTCTTTTTCTTGCATATCAGAGACATGTTGTGCGTTGACGCCGCAATCTGCTAACGTTTTGCATGTTTTCCTGCATACAGGATGTTGGCGCGCGTGAATTTTATCTCGACCCTAGTGTGAGATGGAAATTTCTTGCATACCGGACAAGGAAATCCGTCATTTTACCGGGGCTAGATATTTTCATCTCACCCTAGGGTCGAGATAAAATTCACGCGCAACAATAATGACGTCAATAACGTGAACAGATGCATGACGTCAATGTGTTAAAAAACATTAACATGTTAGTTATTGGTGACGTCGATGCACAAAATGTCATTGATATGCAAGAAAAAGTATCAGAATTGCAACCAGGAACTCGGCAGAGCCTCGTCCCTGGTTACAATTCTGACCCTCATGATGGATACTTATAATCTATCCCCGGTAAAATGACGGATATCCTTGTCCGGTATGAAAGAATAATGTATATTGTTACACAAAATAAACAATCTCCTATGTAAGTGTATGTATGGGGTTAACGTCGCTTGGAACAATATTTCAGTCATATCACTATGGTTTCTATGTTAAACTGTATAGTGCGGATACATCGTAGACACATGTTACCTCACTCATTCTCATTATGCTGACACCGGGTCGACAACTCATAAAACAACCCTTTATATGCAGTAGATATATTAGTACCATTGTTGTGACGTCTTTGGTGTGACCTGTTCAGGGATTAAACCCACGAACTGGAACAGAATTATCATTACCATTTAAATATAGAGTGCATTTCAAACCCACATACATATATGTATTTAAGACTAAATTGCTGTACAAGTCCGTCTACGCTATCACGAGGCAACTCTACAGCTGAACCTTGCAAAGTTCATGAGAGGTAATATAATATGCAACTCCTCTTAAGCCCCATGTTTAAGAGGTTTTATACTTTGCCACAATGTAAAGTTGGGCAGATTGGTTAAAAGCACCAAACTTTGCACATAGCAAGACAATACCATACTAAAAAAAATTTAAAATGGCCGCCAGATATGTAATAAATAATCAGTTGAACCTATATGTATCAGGTTTTAACAATGAAGATGTGCCTTGTATCAGACAACGAGAAACTGGGACTGATCTCGATCATTTCACTAAGATGATACGATACAATGTTGCATGTGGCATGTGCCAAACAATACTTTATTACTTATGCTATATACAGTAGACACAGACGTTGTAGTACATGTTACAGCAATGGTACAGTAAATACAGTTAGATGATCGAGCTACGTGTTAGTTTTAGAAGCTAGGAATCACTTTAGGTTCTTCGTTGCACACTGTATTGCCTATTCATTAGTTCATATAAACCAAGACGAATAGTCGCTTTTCACACTTACTAGATGGATTGAAATACCTTCATTTGCTGAAAAAGGTAAAACCTGTGCATGGCAAATCTGGAAATACTATGTTGAGGTTGCACAAGCTTTCCAATTCCAAAGTTGTTCTTGCTGGAAAATGTATTACAGGAGGAAGTGCATGTTCGAAAGAGGAAGTGCTGTTGATGTCTCAAGATTTGTTGACATACATTCAATGGTTCCAAGATACAACAATTTCATGTCACCAATTGATGTAGCTCTTTTCAAGGACACCTGCCGAGTTGTTTACAGGTTGTAATTGGACATTGTTGGAGACATGGCCTTTAGGTCCAACTGTGAAATGCCTACATCCAGTGACTGCGGCTAGAAGAGTGTATGTTGAAGCCATTCTCGATAACGCTACCACAGGCATCAGCGTTTGCAAGGGACTCATTAAATGTAGATGTCAAAGAGACAAGTGTGTTGCAACTTAAAACGAAGGGTCAAAGCAGGAATGATGTTTATAGTCTTTTACAAATGGGACGTTGGGTACTGTGACTGTGATTAAGAAAATGTGTACCATTCAGATCTTAGATAGTAAGATTAGATTACATTTAATGTTAGCTGTCATATTGAAAATGTTCAAATGATTTGACCACTTATTACATCTGAGTTTGTGTATATATCAAACTTCATTTTGATTTGTTTTCTTATAGTGTCTTGTTAATATTGTTTAAATTTAAGGTCGTAATTAAATCTAATTCCGATAAATCCGAGATGAAAAATATTGTTTAAGTATCCTTTACGATATTTATACTCCAAGCATTTAGAAGACTCGGCAAGCATGAATTTTGTATAACCTGCGGCGTTCCATTAGTTTTGCTACTTCATATGCTTGTTTTAAAATCAGTTTTAATAATTAAGTAAATAGTTCAAAGCAAATTAGTTTTATATATTGCTCATTGGAGAATATATTGCACCAATAATTTATTAAAACTTGTAATAGAATAATCACAAACAATTAAAACATGCTGCATTGTATTTAAGTATATGCAAGAAGTTTTAAAAAATGAGATATAGGGTCCTATAGAAACCACAGCGTCCGAGCGCAATGGCATCGTAGGTCCACGCTGTACTGCAAACAAGGACTTGAAAATACAATGAAAGAGACAAAAATCAACAGAAAGGGTGGTGAAGACAGGGTTACCGACTTGGAACGGTCAGTAGGCAATAAGGCCCACTGGTTAGCTTGAATCGATTTTATATGCGCACAATCCTCGCTATTATTTTGTCTTCAAAGTCCAAATAGACGTGACAGTGTAAATAAAACTACATCCCATCAAAAGGAATTCTCTAACAATAAAGTCCACATCCTGAGAAACTAACTAAAGAAACACATACAAAATAATAAACATCTCAGGATGTATCCAGAATCGTACTGAACAACCATAGTAGTTGCAGCTAAAGAGAAAACCAATCTAGGGTACTACTAGAAAACCCGAGGGACGAAATCTCATGCACCCACCTCCCTTTGTTGGCGTTTCAGTAGGTACAATCATAGAGTCCCAAGAGGTTAAAGTCATAAATGTTCAAGATTGTTGCGTATACCTTTAATAGTGTTTTACCAAGTCACTGGATGTATACTTACGAGTTATTATATACTAAAAGCCGCTAATAAAGATGAGACTGAAACTTAAACACACTTCAGAAATGCTTTAGGCTAAAGACAACTAAGATAAAACTAGTCTCATAGTTGGCATAGTATGTATACATGTGTAAAACCCCTGACTCCTGAAGTATAGGGGAGTATCTAACAACTATTTATTGAAGTACAGACATACACATAAATATATCAAGACCACACCTTTGTAAAACACATCAACATTTTGATTGCTTTATAAAAATAAGAAGGAAGAAGGTTTTTTGGTGGCCATTTTGAAAATGGCGGCCATTTTGAAGAAAGAAATAACCCAAATTATATTGCATATTTTATTGTCTATCAATGTCCTGAATTTAGTGTATTTACAATAACAAGTTTTGATGAAACCAATTAATTATAGACTTTATTAATTCTTTATGGAATATTTGGCGGCCATTTTGAAAATTGCGGCCATTTTTCATAATCTGACGTGGGTCTATAGCCAAAAATGTTTAGTAGAGTATTGTCTAGCTACGTGTCAAGTTTGGTGGTTTTGTCACAAAATGCACAATTTGACCAATATATGTCACCAATCTGCCCCACTAGTATGGGCTTGACTTGATGATCCCAAGCGACCAGCAAGTAATAACACTACAGTCGTGATTCGTAGAGCAGTGAGACTCTTTACCGTCGTCACACAACACTACAATGTCATTACATATAGGAAAGAGGCTCATCCGAAAGCAGAACAAGTTTCGGTTTACAATGCGGGCATACGTTTTTTAGATTCTCTTTTTTATTACGCATTTAACAAAATAAATGCAGTTAGTTAATCGTTGCCTACTCTATGGATTGAACGAATAATTGTTGTTCAACCAGAATAGTTTCTTATTGTTCGTGTAATTTCATAAACATAATCTCTGTTTATGCTACGTCTTATCAGTAGTGGTAGTAGGACAAGTATTATTAACACTGGTAGTATTTGCTGGGTTAGGTGGAGGACGAGTGCTTTAGTCGACGTAGTTGAAGTTGTATTGCGTTGATTGGCGTCTGTTGAATTTGTATCCCTAAAGAAAAATAAATAATAAAACCGAACCGAACAGAACAGAACTAAGTAAGTCATTTATTTATACAGGGTGACTCAATTGACACAGACAATATTCGTTGAGGCCCTCTGAAAATCACATTTACAAATATAATCAACATGTAAACGTAATTTATAAAATAGCCTTAGGCGTAAGTATGAACACATATGATGATAATTTAAAGCGGCCTTTTTTGCCAATGACCGTTCCAAGGCGGTAGCCCTATTGTAAATATAAATATAAAAATCAAACAGGAAAAATAGCATTCAAGGACGACAGTCAACCACAAACACACACAGAAACAAAAACAACTTTAAAGATGAATAAAATACCAAATGAGACATCACAAAACTCAAAATGGTTGAGAATAGGGCTAACGCCTTGGAATTGTCAGTGGCAAAAAAGGCCGCTGAGGGTTTAAACCAGGTCCTAGGTTGCACCAAACCTCACACCTACCCTACACCTTCCCTACTTTATCTCAATAAAACGGGACGGTGTAAATAAGGAAATCCCCGCCATGAACAACAAGGCCGCATTAATAGGCAATATATAGGTAAAACACAAAGATACTAAACAATAGCATGGAAAGCCAAAACGAAGGTAGTCAATGACATGGCAGAAGCCAGAGCAACAAGAGAACAAACAATGGAGGGCATGGCAAGACAAGACTGCAGACGAACGTCAAACGTCATCGTCCCAATGGGCTTTAGGTAGACGTCACCATAGGGTTCACAGCCTGTCCAGTCATCGAACAATTAAAGAGTGGCGAACTGTAAATGGGTCCACCACCAAGCAAAATGATAGGGTCAATACCTCTTTTGATGAACCATTTAACAAGTATAACAAGGAAAGTATGAAAGTGATCATGGCTAAGGATCTTACGAAGTTTGTAAATCACGTCACCATAGAAGTCAGGTTGGGATAGTCCTTGTCGCAGAAGAGTTTTTAAATAACGTTTATATTTAGAAAGCATATCAGGGTTACGATAATAAAATAAAATCTTGCGAAGGTTTTACGAAGTTTATGGTAACGGTAGCCCTGATGGAGCAGATTACGAATAGTTATGTCCTCAGTCCTCAACTCGAGTACAAGCTCTAGAAAAAACAAATAAGTTGAGACACATAGACCCCATAAGAAGTTTCTCGGGAAACATCCACATCTAAATGGAGGCTAATTAACAATAACAAAATTAAAATCATCTCTTTTGTCATATATTTCGCTAATCAAGTCATCATTTTCAATGGAGAGATGTAAATCGAGAAAAGAATCGTTAGTATCAGATATATTCGCTTTGATATATATTATTAACCATAGTAGAAAAGAAAGGGTTGTCAATGTTCAATATGTCATCGAGATACCGAGAGATGTCATTAAAGGCTTCGATAACATCTGCCTGGGTACAGACCCAGTTGCGTTCAAGTACACCAAATAAATGCAGAACGAACGGTGAACGAACGGAAAATGAACGCAGAATGAACGCAGAATGAACGCAGAACGAACGCAGAATGAACGTTGCACGATCTATATTTTAAAAATGCATTTCGTTTGTTGCGTTCGTTTCGTTCGTTTTCAGCGTTCAGCGTTTTAAAAAACGAACGATAAATGCATTTTTCAAAACGCTAAACGCTGAAAACGAACGCAACGAACGAAACGAACGCAACGAAACGAAATAAACGAAAGCAAATGGATTTCGCTATTTCGGATAACTTCAAATGTTATCCTTTTGAGTACATAATTGAAGTCTCGATTTAAACTAAGTGCGTTTTGCAGTATTTTAATATAAAGAAATACTCTGTATAAATGGGGTTTTTAAGCACGATTACACACTTTCATTTTTACTGATTTAAAATAGGAAATGTATTTATTGTGTAACACAAACTTTATATTATTTCATTATAAAACTGAAATAATGTTGGTAAAATCAGACGGCATATTGTTATATAGTGTCAAGTATGTTAAATGTTTGATGAAAATAACATAAACCCGGAAGAAAACAGATTAATCATCAATGTGCACCACCAAACAATGTCTACCAAAGGAAACATTCTTCAATATGATCACAAACATTAGTCACCGAATCGTGGTAAGAATCGCATGACTGGATATCATGTGTAGTTTAATCGTCAGAAATGTTGCGATTGGTAAACGCTGAACGAACGAACGTAAATGCATTTTTTTTGTGCATTTAAACGCACATACTATGTTGCTTTCGTTCCGTGCATTTAAATGAACGCATAGTTTCGTTTATAAACGCTGAATGCATTCAAAAACGCAAATGATTTGCATTTTAAAAAATGCATTCATGAAAATGAAATGCAAACGGAATGCAAACGGAACGCAAACGAAACGCAAACGGAATGCATTTTTGGGGTACTTGAACGCAACTGGGTCTGTATCTTGTGAAAGACACAACTTGAAATCTGTTTCATAGTAATATAAAAACAAAACTGCGACAATTTTGGCACAGTTATTACCCATAGGGATACCAAAAAATTGTCTATAAACGGTCGTTCCATACCTGACGAAAATATTATCTTATAGGAAGATGAGTGCTTCACAAACTTCTTGGCAAGTTCACATAGTGTAATTGTCTAAAGTGCTGTTAAGGCAATAACTTAGTATTTTCCTAGCGATTTCTTTTTGAATAAGAGCAATAAGCTTGTCTTTGATAAGATGATGTGGTTAGGTTGTATATAGTGTAGAGAAGTCATAAGTGTTTATAGATGAAGCTTGACGTTTATTGCAAATTTTATCAAGAACGTCTCCTGAATTTTTAATAGACCAAATCAAAATAATCCCAGAGTTTTCTTAAGTTTTAGCACAATATTTTTTAACGTAATCTTTAACGGCTGCAAAACAAGAAGTTAAAAGTTTGGAGATGTTTGTGGTGGTGCAGGCACTAGAATTCGAAATAAAGCGGGCCTTATACGGATTTGTGTGTAATTTAGGAATCCAGTACATTGTTGGCAGATTGTCCTGCTTTTCGACTAACCCAGCCTTGAAAGTAGTGTACCGAGTTTGGAAACAACATCATACTCAGTAGATTGAACTGGAGAATACGAATTAGTGCTAACGAGTTCCAGAGATAAAACATTGACGTAATGTTGACGTCAAACAATAATTACATTATTAGCTGCTTTATCAGCAGGAACTAAAACAAATTTATTATGAAATTCTTGAATTCTCGATTTTAAATTACGAAAGGAAAACCTAGGTCTCGGAGGAAGTAAAGAGGGGATAGCATTATAAAAGTTAATACGTTTATCTATAATTTTAAAAATTGGCTTTTTCCAAATAGAAAGATAGTTTGAGTCCGCATGTTCTCTTTGACACCATTTTATACTTAAATCCTCAATGAATTGGGCGATCATCTGAGCACGACAGGCATAAAATCGATAGTTGAAGGTAATCTATAATAAGGACATTTCGAAAACAGATGCCGAATACATTTGTCAACAATATCAAAATTACCAGTGATGACATGACCTGCTGGCACATAGCAAAAGTTTAATGTTTTACATTTACATTCCTTAAGAGTGTTATTTAGTGTATCAAGGTCAGAAACTCTTTTGTTGTAGTTGAAATATTGTTGTAGTTGAATGTAGTTGAACATTCACATTCAACCCTTTTGTGTTTGGGACGTTATATACCTTTATTCCTTTAATACATTGCATTCATGTCGCTTTGCGTGTTTTTGGGTTTGCTGAGTTCTGTGAAAACGGCATTTCCTGTTCGACCTTATACTGATTTTTAAGAAAAAGTGGGCTCTCTTGAGCACCGAACTTTTCGAAAACATCTTTGTTTAGACTATTTTTGGCGGCCTAATTATTTCTAAATCTTCGTTATTTGTTTCCTGATTTGCTGTCTATGCAATCAGCATCAATTTCAGAGGAAGTTTCTTTTTTTTGTTCAATATAAATCTAGCTATATTACATAAAAGATTTGTATCATGTGTCCTCAGAAGTTTTATTAGGTTTACTTTGCTAGATCTAATATAACAGCAAGTCTGCACGGCACCTATATGTCATTTCGTTTTTTGTTATTATTAGTTTTGCTAAATTTCTCTGATGCTATGGTTTCTAATAAATCATTCCTCTCATTTGTAAAAATGTCGCTTATTAAGTTTCCTATTTAAAAGCCATTATCACATAACATAGCTTCTGGGATTGTAATAAAGCCTTATGTATGACTGTTTTATCGTAATGCAGTGTACAAGTGCTAATGAGGACCGAATCACTGTGTGTACAATAAAACATTTAGTCCATATTGATTGCATGGTACATCATGCGATACGTATAATTATTTGAAATCTTACTTTATAAAATGCATGTTAGTAGCGTTAAATTTGGTTAAATGTGTCGCATTATTTGCAATGACGTTACGCACGGTGTTGGTACAAAACGAACTGTGTTTCTTGGTTTAGGTTTTCAGCTTAAGGTGAACGGGTCTATCTATTTAATCATAAAATATAAATACACAATTTTCATCAGTTTCCCATTAAAATATGTGTAAGTGGTTGTTTTATAAAATTTCAGTTATTTACCACACATTTTGTCACAGAAAACGTCAAAAAACGTCATGTCCACCTGTGCAGAAGTATTACTACTTATTGGGTCGTTTGGGGTCATTGAGCCAATCTTCTTGACTTGAAAGTAGAATACTGCTTAAGATGGTGCTACAGGGAGTGAGAGGTGTTGCGCATACTCAATAAAACCAAGTCTGCTACTTGTCTCGCTCGTTTGTGTTCGTTGATTTCAAGGGGTCCCATTTGAATTTGTTACGTGTCTTCTGTAGGAGTCAGTAATTATACTGCCACCTATTAATGCTGCCTAATGTGTTGCAGTATATAGACTGCATGGGGATTTCATTATTAATACTGTCCCGTTTTATTGGGATGGAAATAGGGTTAGAGTTAGGTTAGATGTACCCATGAACTTTGTTTAAATCCCCTAGTGGCACTTTGCTACTGAGCGTTCCGGTGCGGAACACCTATTGTCAACCGTTTTATGTTTATTCTATCGCATACTGTGCTCTATGCATCTTTGTAATTACTGTTTGATTTTTTTTTTTTGGCGATTTTCGTTTTCTGTGAAAGCTACATCCTTTTATAAATCTGTTTACCCTGTGCGACGTTAATACGTACATTTAAATACACACATAATATTGAATATATAAAAAAGAAAAAGACATTGACAAACTTAACGTGTGGTATAATAAAAGGTTAAGCATTTTCTTATACTGATTTCTAACAAACCGTTTATACACTATGTACACTAAAACATGTAAAATGTCAAGTCAATTTCTTTCCAAAACATATGTAATTTTAGAACACGTAGAGCTTTACTTGTATTTGTATGTTCTTGTAAATTAGATCTGGAAAAGCAGTGGTAACGTAATTAATGGTCCTTTGGGATCATCAAGCCCATTCTGTGATGCTTTAAAGTAGAAAATCGCTTAAGCCGGTGCTAAAGGCGTGAGAGGTGTTGCATCTCAATAAAACCGAGCCTGCCACATTTCTCTCTTCTTTGATTTTGTTGCTTCCAAGGGACCACCTATTCAGTATTTATTGACTATATATTATCCAATACAATTAGAAATAAATCACTTGGGGTTCTTAGTTATATAATTTCTCTTGCGTTATACAAATGCTTAATTGAATTTGTCTCGTATTTTGGCGCAAATGTTTTTTACTGACGCATGCTCTTATTTGATTATTCTTTTATTTCAGTTATATGATTTTGGAATGTTTTAGACTAATACTAACGAAGCATATCAGATGTAAATGCCGATAGTAATTGAAGAACGAATTGGGATTTTAATATCATGAAAGGAACTTCCTGAGAGCGATAATGCTCCAGAGGAAGCGAATGTAAAAACTCGTTTTGGTCGCGAATTTATGGTGGCTGATATGTGCCATCTCATCTTTTCGTTATTTCGCCGCGAAATAACGCCGAGCGAAATAACGCCGGGCGAAAAGACGCCGGCCGACATAACAAAAAGACAAAAAAACGCCGAGCGAAATAACGAAAAGATGAAAAACGCCGGACGAAATAACGAAATAACTCCAGGCGAAAATACGCCAAGAGAAATAACGAAAACACTCCAGGCGAAATAACGACAAGCGAAAAGACGAAAAATAGTCAGAACGCCGAGAAAAAATACAAAATCACGCGACTGGTTCTATCGAGTCCGTCTTGGCCCATCCGAGTGTCGGACTCCACATGACCTGGTGTGGTTTTGTCTTTCTTTTGCTTTTATTTGACTATTTGTCGTCTTTTCGTTTGGCGTTATTTCGCCCGGCGTTTTTTCATTATTTCGCTTGGCGTCTTTTCTCCCGGCGTTATTGCGCCCGGCGTTTTTTCGTCTTCTTGTTTTTAGCTCGGCGTTTTTTCGTCTTTTTGTTATTTCGCCTGGCGTCTTTTCGCCCGGCGTTATTTCGCTCGGCGTTATTTCGCGGCGAAATAACGAAAAGACGAGATGGAACATACCAGCCACCATACGAATTCCTGGTTAGGTATTGTGTGTTGAGCTGTGTGACTTGATTTGAAGATATGAGAGAATTACGCATGGAAAGTAGTGTCACAAAATGTCACGGGTAGAGCGTATTGGTCGTTCATAGCTCTTGTAAGTTATCGGTTACACCCAAAATCTATTGTTCGAGTTGAAACAATTTCACAATATTCATGATCTATTCATGTAACACGTAATAGCGTGCACATTTTAAGTGGCCACCAGAGAGGCCGTGTCATAAGTTTAGTTTTGTGCTAATGCATGTAAACGTATAGGTATATTTTCCTTAAACGGCAAAATTGTATAAGGGGCCTCTCGTGTAGATTCAATACTGTAGATTAAGCCACGTTTGTCACGGATTGAACGGGGGAAATAATGATTTGGGCGTAATGTTTGCTATAAAACCCATTGTCTTCTAGCTCTCGCCGGGATGATCAATAGTACTTTGTTGGAACAGAGATTGGACGGCAAATTTCATAGGCAACATGTGGTTAGTAATTTTATTAAACTTTTATCGTACATTTGTATTCAGTGGGCGGCGCCATCTTGTTGGCGGTTACGACATCCGGTTAGCATTGATGTTTCTCAAACATAACTTTAGACTAGCATATGATTTTGAAGTTACTTTATTAGATGTAATTATTGTAATTGATCATTAATTGTAAAACAATGTTAATTTGATAACAGTGGATAATAGGTGCATTAGTTAACGTTGGCGTATAACTCAGTGATTGTAATACACGATTGTTAACATTGGTTAACAATGAGATGAGTGACAAGAATAAATGTTCGACGCATATGCATAGCGTTGTATAATGTGGTCATTAGTTGACATGCGTGCATGCATAACTCAGTGAGTGTAATATACGAGTAATATGATCATGTTTATATTACATGTATTAGGGGCATTGATTAACAGCGACGTACATAGCGTTAACATGGCGTTGTAGAATATGTATACATTGCTACTCATCATTAGTACAGCTTACATATATTGATTGAATAATGATTTGTTTGGGTAATGATAATTATGCAAGATTGTTATGTTTGTCAACCGACATCTAAAACGTATGTATAATTACAGCCTAAGCCATCCAGGATATAAGCCATCCAGGGTTGGAGTAAGCCATCTAGGTTTGGATATCCAGGAGTGGAGCTAAGCTTCCACGAATAACGTTTACAAGCGGTGGAGACGGTCCCCGTACCTGCGCAGCCAGGTTTTACTAACGACAACCCCCGGGACACAAGGTGGGCCCGTTACCAATCCTCACTGGAGGAATATTACTCACAATCTCAGTGGAGGTTAACTATCATTGCATCGCGTCATCAACGCTTACAGAAGGCATTTGATGACAATCATCCATTGAATTCGCGCATCATCATCTTCATGAGCTCTCGCGCATCACAGTTATCGCGCTAGATCAACATTGTTATAGCTTTAACAACACTTTAGTGTATTAGACATTCAGTATTTATAACAATACTAAGAACGTCTTAAACGTTCAGGAGAACACTCTTTTCATAGTTCAATTGTGTATTCGCTTGTTTTTTTTAGATAATTGTATATATATTAAACATATTTTAAAAGTTGCATTAAACTTATGTAAATGGATTCACCGTCATTGATTCTTTCCTGAGTTAGCCCAACCACTAAGGTCATCCTGTGACAACTGGTTTCAGAGAAGTGGGATTTTGGGCGACTACGGAGGGAAAGAATCAATAAGAGATCTTTATGATGATATACTAAATCTCTACTTATTATTTTAGAATTGTGTACCACCCTCTGATCAATCAAGGCGACTGTCGACGATCACGGCCACAGCTTGGAAGACAAGTCAAGACACGACAAGGGTAGGGTGAGTCCAAACTGTTGTTTTGTCCGTTCTTTCCTTGGCGCGAGGTCGCAGTGGTCTACACGAGTGGGTCTGAGGCACTTTTGCTCAATAATTTGGGTGTTTGTATTACCTCCCTTGATATACACATAGTATCCAATTAGGTTGGCGAACAAGACGTTCTACTCATGTTGTGACACTCGAGTATACTTATATTGATGGGAGAAGTAAATATACATGTACATGTTATACACACTTCTATGATTGTTTAAGGTTTATGTCCAATATCGAATTAAGATATTTTATGTAGTGTATATGTGTTGTGGAAGCTAGATACTATCTATACATAACCGTTAGTAGTTAGCGCTAGTACAAATGTGTATGTAACTTGTCCTATGATGATGCCCAGGTATTTACTGAGGACACAGTGACTTACCATTAGTAGTTAGTTGAGTAGAATTATTAGTGACGTGTGTATTGTAATTATTGTAGTTAGTAGTCCACAATGTCCATAGACATGACGTCCATAAAGGATCTTACGGAAATGGGTAAGGAGTTAGGGTATGCTGGAGAGGAGCTTAAAACCTTTGTTAAAGACGAACAGGCTAGGGAAAGGGAATTTAGACTTAAGGAAAGAGAATTAGCAAAGCAGGAAAGAGATGAAGAAAGTAGACTAGTTAAAGATAAGCTAGAATTAGAAAGTAAAATAGCTAAAGAGAAGCTAGAATTCGAAAGTAGGTTAGCTAAAGAGAAGCGAGATGAAGAAAGTAGACTAGCCACAGAGAAGCTAGAATTAGAAGGTAGATTAGATAAAGAGAAGCGAGATGATGATAAAGAGAAGGTATAATTAGAAAGTAGAATAGTAAAGGAGAAGCAAGAGTTAGAACATGAGAGGTTCGAAACAGATGGTAGACTAGCTAAGGCTAAGATGATAATGGAAAGGGAGCAAAAAGAGTTTGAGCATAAGTTAGCTTTAGAGTTGGAAGCAGCTAAGACACATAGTAAGGAAAGTAAAACTGAAGGGAAAGATAGTTATTCTGGGAAGTTAAAAGGTTCGAAGTTACCATACTTTGATGCTGACAAAGATAACATGGACAGTTACTTGTTACGGTTCGAGCGTTATGCTGAGTTACAGGAATGGACCAAAGATAAGTGGGCAGTTCATTTAAGTGCGTTATTGAGAGGCAAGGCCTTAGATGTATTTTCTAGATTACCTAGTGTAGATGCTCTTGACTATGACAAGTTAAAGGATGCTCTTTTAAAGAGATTTGAGCTAACTAAAGAAGGTTTTAGAAAGCGGTTTAGAGCTTGTCTGCCTGAGAAAGGCGAGTCATTTATTCAGTTTATTAGTAGGTCTAGAAATTACTTAGATAGGTGGTTAGAGTTAGGGAAGGTAGCGCAGACTTATCAGGGCCTAATAGATTTCTTGTTGCGGGACCAGCTATTCAATGTTTGTAGTAGAGATCTGTTCTTATTTCTTAAAGAAAGAAAACTAACTAGTGTAGATGAAATGGCAACTCAAGCAGATCAGTTTGCCGAGGCTAGAGGTGGAGCTCATAATGTAGTGTCGAAAGACAGAACTTTTAGAGATAGGCTAGGGGACGATCATAAACAGAAAGGCCAGAGTGGAAACTATAGAGGTGGAGGTAGTTCGATGGGTTCTAGAGGAGGTAGCAATAGTGGTAACATAGGTAGACCTTTTATTCGTTGTCGTCACTGTAATGGGAATCATGCTTCACATGAGTGTAGGAAAGCGGTGAAAGTGTCCGCTGTCGTAGACAACTTTAGTGACAATAGTAGAGTGGACAACAATGTAGGGAATCAGAACCAAGGTTTTAACAACCCATGGAATTTCGGTAGAGGTAGAGGTGGTCAAAACCGAGGTAGAGGTAGAGGCAGAGGTAGTAATAGTCCGGTTATTAAAACCGAGAGTAGTAGCTGTTGTGTTAATTCGGATGGTGTAATGGCGAAGATTGGAACATGTCTCTTTCCGTATGCAAATCTTCCAACGGCAGATGGTAGAGTGAATGGTACGGACGTAATTGTAATGAGGGATACAGGTTGTACAGGTGTGGTAGTTAGGCGTAGTTTAGTTACGGATGACCAGTTGGTAGGTAAACAGTCACCGTGTATGTTGTTAAATAAGTCGGTAGAGCACGTGCCAATAGCGAGAATAGATGTAGATACACCTTTCTTTAAAGGGACTACAGAGGCACTATGTATGGATGACCCGATGTATGATTTAACGATAGGGAACATAGATGGTTCAGCACTTCCGGTAATGTCCGATTTTAGAAGTAGCATAAGTAATGCCGTAGAGATTAGAGCGCAGGTCCAGAAGCAAGCTCAGGCTTATAGAAAATTAAAGGTTCCTGCAGCCGTAGGTGACATATCTAAAGCTTAGTTTATAGAAGCACAAACTCAAGACGAGTCATTAGGTCCTTGTAAAGTGACGGCCAAGGATGGTGTAGTGAAGAAGTGTAAAGGGTCCGGTAGTTGTAAGTTTGTACATAAGAATAGGTTATTGTACAGAGAATTTGAAGATAGTGGTAATAGACAGTTTCACCAATTAGTGGTACCTACCCAGTATAGAACGACAGTGCTTAAGGTAGCTCATGAGTCGATTATGGGAGGTCATTTAGGCGTAAAGAAAACGTCAGATAGAGTATTGGCAGAATTTTATTGGCCAGGCGTTAGTGGAGATGTAACTAGGTATTGTAGGTCCTGCGATGTATGCCAACGGACAGTACCAAAAGGTCGAGTGACCAAAGTACATTTAGGTCAGATGCCACTGATAGATACACCATTTAAGCGGGTAGCCGTAGACATAGTTGGACCAATTTTTCCAGTGTCAGGGTTTTGAAACAAATATTCTTTACATGTATTATTGTCTTTTTTTCCAGAGTTTATAGAGACTCGCTGCAATCTTATAGCTTCCATATATTCCCTATATAGCAATCATACTATATTTTCCACCAATATTGTTTTGGAAATACCTCTGGATTGCAGTGTGGTATTTTTTTTTCCGTTTACACTCTGTTAAAATTGTACATTGTATAATATACTTCTATAATTGTAAAGAATAAGAAAACCTCCCCATGTATTCTGTCTCTGATTACAATATATGCATTTATTCACTTGATTATATTTCCTATTACTTTATTTACAAACTAATAGATGCATATTACATGTTTTTTATGTAAGGTTTGATGAGGGATGGCCCACCCCGACCCTCACAAACCTATTACGGGGTGAATAAATGGATCACCAATAATCTGGTGATTGAAATTAAAAAAAAAAAAAACAAAAAAAAAAACCAGTGTCAGATAGGAAAAATAGGTACATTTTAACCATGGTAGACTATGCAACTAGGTATCTGGAGGCAGTCGCATTGCCCTCAATTGAAACTGAGAGAGTAGCTGAGGCATTAGTTGATATGTTCAGTAGGCTAGGTGTACCAGAGGAAATGCTGACTGATTGTGGGTCACAGTTTACGTCAGAACTTATGGCTGAAGTAAGCAGGTTATTGTCTTTGCCTCAAATCATGACAACACCATACCACCCTATGTGTAACGGGTTAGTCGAACGATTTAACGGGACGTTAAAGCAAATGTTACGGCGTATGTGTACCGCGAGACCCAAAGATTGGTACGGACAAGTATCTCAATGCTTTATTGTTTGCATTTAGAGAGGTTCCACAAGAGAGTTTAGGATTTTCTCCGTTTGAGTTATTGTACGGTAGGTCAGTTAGAGGTCCCATGAGGATTCTTAGAGAGATGTGGGCAGGTGAAGTAGATAGTGATGAGGTTAAGACTACATATCAGTATGTTTTAGATCTGAAGGAGAAACTAGAGGAGACTTGTAAGATAGCTCAAAGTCAGTTAGTTAAGGCAAGTACCAAGTATAAACGGTACTATGACCAGAAAGCTAGAGCTAGGAAGTTTAAGATAGATGACCAGGTGTTACTGTTACTCCCGACCGACAATAACAAGTTGTTGTTACAATGGAAAGGTCCGTTTTACGTTAGAGGGATAGTGAACACTATGGATTACCGTATCGAGATAAACGGAAAGTTAAAGACCTTTCATGCGAATATGCTGAAAGAGTATATCAGTAGAACCGATAATGTGCAACAAGGGGTGTTAACCGTAGTTAATGTTGCAGTTAATGTTGCAGTTATTGAGGATAGTGAGGAAGACAGTAGTGAGGACACTAGTCCCATGTATTTTCCCACTAGTGTAGGTAGGGAGAGAGCAGCCGATGTAGACATATCGGGCATGCTTAGTGTAGAGCAGCAACGAGAGATGGGTAGTTTACTCTCGGAGTTCAGTGATGTCTTGTCCGAAAACCCGGGGCAGACAGATGGAGTGCAACATGATATTGTACTCACATCAGGGGAACCAATAAGAATTAAGGGGTATCCCATTCCATTTCACTCCCGATCAATTGTTGATGAGGAGGTGAAAGACATGTTGAAATTGGGTGTCATCGAACCTTCAAACGCCCCATTTTCATCCCCAGTCGTACTTATTAAGAAGAAAGATGGGTCAATTCGATTCTGCATCGATTTTAGGCAGCTCAATAAACGTACCATCTTTGATGCAGAGCCAATGCCTAATATTGAGGAGGTATTCTCTAAACTTGCGGGATATTCGTATTTCTCCAAGTTAGACCTCAGTAAAGGTTATTGGCAAGTCCCACTTTCAGACCGAGCTAAAGAGATGACCTCCTTCGAAACTTCGCAAGGACTTTTTAAGTTCAAGGTCATGCCCTTTGGTCTCGTAAACGCCCCAGCAACATTCTGTAGGTTAATGAGGAAAGTCCTGAAGGATTTGTCCAACACAGACAGTTTTGTAGATGACATCCTGGTGTTTACAACAACATTTGAAGACCATATTAAGGCTCTACGTAATCTGTTGGAACGGCTACGCCGGTTTAAACTGACTGCAAAACCTAGCAAGTGTCACATAGGTTACGCAGATATAGAGTGTCTGGGTCATGTTGTCGGGAGGGACCAGAAATTGAAACCCAACCCCGACAAGGTTAAGGCAATTCAGGAAGCACCAAGACCCGAGACAAAGAAACAAGTTAGGTCATTTTTAGGGTTGGCGCGATTTTACAGGAAGTTTATTCCAAACTTTTCGGCTATAGCTGCACCTTTGTCAGACTTGACAAAGAAAGGTCAACCCAATAGGATAACTTGGGGGGAAAAGCCAGGAGCGAGCTTTTTTCTCTTTAAAGGGGAGTCTGGTCAAAACCCCAATACTAAAATTACCTTAACTTGACCAGGAGTTTATCCTCAGAACGGATGCCTCCGATATCGGGGTGGGTGCAGTCCTATTGCAAGAGCAAGATGGGTGTAGTCTCCCCGTGGCTTACGCAAGTCGGAAACTATTACCCCGGGAATGTAACTACTCTGTTATCGAAAGGGAGTGTCTTGCAGTAGTGTGGGGTGTCAGTAAATTCCACCGATATGTTTTTGGTAAGGAATTTGTCTTGGAGACTGACCACCAACCGTTAGCTTATATGAATAAAGCAAAGGTAGCTAACAGTAGGTTAATGAGGTGGGCACTGACTCTGCAGCCTTACCGGATGAAAAGTAAAGCGATCCGAGGAAAGGACAATATTGGGGCAGACTATTTAAGTCGCCGCACATAATGACCGTTTTAATACAATAGTGTATTGCAGTGTATTGTACAATAGTAGTATATGTTACGACAGGGTAGTGTACAATTGTAGAATAGTGTTGAAATTGTAATTACATATTATAGTTAGGTTATAACTGTAGTGAATATTTTCCGGAAGACGGTCGTTGTACTGGCATCCCTCGGTAGTAATATTTATATACTCAAGCGATTGAGCGATCAGCTTGTACGTTTTGTCGCTCATTTGCTCCGAAGAATTAATAGTTTCTTAACGTGTAAATATTAATTATCATTTTGTTGAATTTTAAAAGTGTAGCACTTTCTTTAAGTGGGGAGATGTTGTCACAAAATGTCACGGGTAGAGCGTATTGGTCGTTCATAGCTCTTGTAAGTTATCGGTTACACCCAAAATCTATTGTTCGAGTTGAAACAATTTCACAATATTCATGATCTATTCATGTAACACGTAAAAGCGTGCACATTTTAAGTGGCCACCAGAGAGGCCGTGTCATAAGTTTAGTTTTGTGCTAATGCATGTAAACGTATAGGTATATTTTCCTTAAACGGCAAAATTGTATAAGGGGCCTCTCGTGTAGATTCAATACTGTAGATTTAGCCACGTTTGTCACGGACTGAACGGGGGAAATAATGATTTGGGCGTAATGTTTGCTGTAAAACCCATTGTCTTCTAGCTCTCGCCGGGATGATCAATAGTACTTTGTTGGAACAGAGATTGGACGGCAAATTTCATAGGCAACATGTGGTTAGTAATTTTATTAAACTTTTATCGTACATTTGTATTCAGTGGGCGGCGCCATCTTGTTGGCGGTTACGACATCCGGTTAGCATTGATGTTTCTCAAACATAACTTTAGACTAGCATATGATTTTGAAGTTACTTTATTAGATGTAATTATTGTAATTGATCATTAATTGTAAAACAATATTAATTTGATAACAGTGGATAATAGGTGCATTAGTTAACGTTGGCGTATAACTCAGTGATTGTAATACACGATTGTTAACATTGGTTAACAATGAGATGAGTGACAAGAATAAATGTTCGACGCATATGCATAGCGTTGTATAATGTGGTCATTAGTTGACATGCGTGCATGCATAACTCAGTGAGTGTAATATATGAGTAATTTGATCACGTTTATATTACATGTATTAGGGGCATTGATTAACAGCGACATACATAGCGTTAACATGGCGTTGTAGAATATGTATACATTGCTACTCATCATTAGTACAGCTTACATATATTGATTGAATAATGATTTGTTTGGGTAATGATAATTATGCAAGATTGTTATGTTTGTCAACCGACATCTAAAACGTATGTATAATTACAGCCTAAGCCATCCAGGATATAAGCCATCCAGGGTTGGAGTAAGCCATCTAGGTTTGGATATCCAGGAGTGGAGCTAAGCTTCCACGAATAACGTTTACAAGCGGTGGAGACGGTCCCCGTACCTGCGCAGCCAGGTTTTACTAACGACAACCCCCGGGACACAAGGTGGGCCCGTTACCAATCCTCACTGGAGGAATATTACTCACAATCTCAGTGGAGGTTAACTATCATTGCATCGCGTCCTCAACCCTTACAGAAGGCATTTGATGACAATCATCCATTGAATTCGCGCATCATCATCTTCATGAGCTCTCGCGCATCACAGTTATCGCGCTAGATCAACATTGTTATAGCTTTAACAACACTTTAGTGTCTTAGACATTCAGTATTTATAACAATACTAAGAACGTCTTAAACGTTCAGGAGAACACTCTTTTCATAGTTCAATTGTGTATTCGCTTGTTTTTTTTAGATAATTGTATATATATTAAACATATTTTAAAAGTTGCATTAAACTTATGTAAATGCATTCACCGTCATTGATTCTTTCCTGAGTTAGCCCAACCACTAAGGTCATCCTACGTTTAATATCGTAATAATATATATATATTCTTTTTCAGAATTATATAAAGGAGCACAAACATATTAACATCCATTGACAAAAGCTTTCAAATATGCTGTAGGAGTCAGTGATATGGCATAATGCAATCATGATAATGCAAAGCAAACGTTGCGTTCAACAAATGTATGCAAGCATTGCAATTTAAATTAAAGACAAAGAGTTTCTAACGTTACGTGTTTTAAAATGGATGGAATCATGTGGGAATTTTGACTGCGACTACATTTTAGATTAATGTACCTGTATAGCCTATGAACATGTAGTAAAAAGCCTTGTATATGCATTTACTTCCGATACATATCACTGTAAATGATAAATGCCCCAAAATGTCCTTTGACCTCTATGTATGACCTTGACCTTGGAGCCATGGACCTGGATTTAGTGCACGACACGTCGTTGGTTGTGGTGAGCACTTGTACCAAGTTATTTGAAAATCCGTCTAGGCATGCAAAAGTTATTGACCGGACACAATTTGACCTTTGAACTCTAAGTGTGACCTTGACTTTGGGCCACTGACCTGTATTTTGTGCGCGACACATCGTCTTGTTGTGGTGAGCATTTGTGCCAAGTTATTTGAAAATCCGTCCATGAATGCCAGAGTTATTGACCGGACACAATTTGACTTTTGACCTCCAAGTGTTACCTTGACCTTGAAGACCAGGGTTTTGCGCGCGACACATCGTCTTGTTATTGTGATCACTTGTTATTTTAAATCCATGCAGGGGTTGTGACGTTACGGTCCGGACACGAAATTGCGTACCTGTTTTTGACTTATGAACTGCAAGTGTGATCTTGACCTTTGAGGTATGGACCTGGGTTTTGAGCGCGACACATCGTATTGTTATGGTGATCACTTGTGCTAGGTAATTTAAAAATCCCTGCAAGGTTTGTGACGTTACGGTCCGCACACGAAAATGCGTACCTGTTTTTGACCTATAAACTGCAAATGTGACCTTGACCTTTGAGGTACGGACCTGGGTTTTGCGCGCGACACATCGTCTTGTTATGGTCATCACTTGTGCCAAGTTAATCAAAAATCCATGCCGGGGTTTTGAAGGTACAGTCCGGACACGAACTACGGAATGACGGACGGAATCCGGACAGACAGACAGAAGGACAGATGGACGGTGCAATTACTATATGCCCCCGAAACCTTTTCGGGGCATAAATACGGTTTATACTTTATGGAAAGCTACAATTCCTAAATATACACTGCTCAACTTTTATAATCGATCACTTTTCAAAGAATTATATATTATTTAATATTTCCTATTTTCATTTGAAATTTTAACTGGCGTCGGTTAACAAACATCGCTAGCGATTTATAAAACTTTATCTTCCTTGATTGGACTGAAACCATGTTGATAAAATTAATAAAATATTGGTATGTGTTTCGATGATTTCCAGTTTTTAGTATTCGTGTTATTTCATAAAAAAATCTTGGTGACCGATTATAAAAGTTGAGTAGTGTATAATTTAAAACACATGTTATCTAACTTTTAAAAAATATAATGTTGCCGAAATGTTTAGAAAATCAATTTACATATAATTACTTTTGTATAAATATGTTGATACTCTTATAACATACAATGCGTTGATACGTTGGAAGACAATATAACAACAACACAAACAAGTTATAAAACATAAAATGCATATAACAGTTCAAACTTTATTCGTTTTTGCAATCAATCTAATAAATAAAACGACAAAATACTAAACAACTTTATTGAGAAATATAAAGAGGATTTTGGAATGTCTGGAGTGAATATATGGTTTTCTTTCTTCTCGAAGTGAGAATTCCCAAAAAGTGGCACTCGTGCTTAATTATATTCACGACAACACATAGTATTTTCATTATATACCCACATCGTGGAAACTTAACTAAAAACAATACAGTTTCGGCGACCTCAACGACTCAGTATTTCAAAATATCTATATTTAACTCGACATAATTTTAAAAATACCGAGTTCAATAAACTACAAGTCGTGATCTTCTTTAAGGGATTTCAATTATACCATATTAAAATATATTTTTTCCAAATAACGACTCAGACTCTTTCCAAGCTAATGATATACATTTAATATTCATTTTCTTAAAACAATTCTTTTGACATTTAAGCCTGTAGTTTTATATCGACTGTTTGAGGTATAAGCAGTGGTTTTGTACTTATTCGTGTCGTCGGCCTTGGATTTACGGTTAAAGTTATTTGGCAAGTCAACATTTATTTGATTTTAACTTTTCATCTTTCGTTTGATCCTTTTTTTGCACACATATTGTGTACAATTGTATCTATTTGAAAGAAATATATTCGCACAAAACGATTTTGAAAACCCCTGGATATATACCAATTAAACTTTGAATATGTATTCAGTCTTGTAAAGTTATTCCATGTTTCATACATAGACTAATTATTTTTGGTTTTATAAGATACAAAGTTCGAACAGTGAATGTAGCATTCAAGTGCCAGAGTCAATCAAACATACGCATAAAACAAACAATAGATTCTGATATAAGGATAAATAAAAGTCAAGGTACGTGATTCACACATAGTACAGGGATGACAGCAGGGCTACCAATGTCGAACTGTAAATTTGTCAACCACTCAACACGAAATGTGTTCCAAAATGATAGGGTCCTAGCCTTTTTGATAAACGTTTTAACAAGTATAATAAAGATTATATGACAATAGTCATGACTAAGGAACTTACGAAGTGTTGACGTCACTATAAAAGTCAGGTCGTGATAGTCCTAGACGCAGAAGAGTTCCTGCATTACTTTTATGTGTTAAAAGGATATCAGGGTTACAATAATACAATCGACCGATTTTTGAAGGTAGCGCTGGTGGAGTCGATTTTTAGATATACAAAGGTTACGAATATTATAGTCCTCAGCTCGACAACTAGCTATAGAAAAACAAATACGTTGAGAAACATATACCCCATCAAATGTTGCTCTGGCAACATACCTGTCTATATAGAAATATAAAAAAATCGAACAGGGAAAGTAGCATTCAAGGAGGACAGTCAACCACAAAACACAGAAACAAACACGCAAACAGACAAACAAGACAAAAAAGTAAAAATAAATGCAGACGACATCACAAACACAACTGGGTTGACAATAGGGCTACCGCCTTGGAACAACATGTCATTCTGTCAGATAATTGGTCATTCTTATTTGTCGAATAAACTTATGTAATCGTAAGATAGAAACGATATACGCAGTTTGGCTTTCTACTTAATCATCCTGTACAGTTTCGTATGAATTGGTTAGAAACTACAGAAACATCTGCGTATAGTATACACTGTATATTCAAACCATATAAATCAATCAATCAGGGAATTCTTGATAGTTACTCTCTTGTTAATTAGATGAAATAGTACTGCTTGATGTAATTATTGGGAAATGGCATATATAATGTCACACATATGTGTACTACTACATGCTGGATAGCACACACTTAATATTGAGTTTCATTTTGATTAACAACATTAGCCGACATTTTATAAATGTATAATTTAAAATAATTTTGCTTCCTCTTCTCAGGTATGTGTAAGCGTGAATTTTGACTTTGACGTATGTCACGTTGGATTTACATCGGTCAAACTGAGTTTCAGAGTAATAAACTAACCAAAATCAGTCACCATGGCCTCATAGTAACATTAACATTCTACACGACAACTCCGGAAGATTTCTCACCGGGCAACTTATGCGAAGAAATCAAGAACATCACGAATAGCACCATTGATTCTTCGTTATATTCCAACACTGTAGAGAATATCAGGTAAGACCAGTTTAATGAAGTACTCGTCTGCTTGTAACAGTAACGCAAGTTGCCGTATCTATAACGTACGTAGTGTTCCAACACAATCGCACAGACATCGAGCTTTATTATGTATATACCTATCAGTGATTTATAAGGATTTCTCAGTGACATATTTTCAGTATCAGACAAAAGTATCAGACATTTTTCTATATGGTGTGACAATATCACTTTGCCAGAACTACTTTTTTACCATGTTTGTAGTCAATGGCACTATAGATTGCTATTGCTTTCAACCAGGAATTTTTAACGGCTCATTTCAAAATCTGCGAAATGTATACATACGCGAGGGCACCTTGCCCTGTGGGTGCGAGGTGGGAATGGGATGGGGACAGAGAGTATTTTCAATTAAATATCCTTATATCACTGATAGGTATATAATAAATAAAATAATTAACAGTCTCGGTGTGATAAGAAAAAAAACTCGTTCTTCGAACTCGTTTTTTAACCGAATTACAACGTGTTCTGGTAACATATTTTTCGTATCCCACTTGTACTGTTGATTATTCTCTGTATATTCTCAATCGTCAGCAAGAAATCTCTCCCCGGATGTATGCCTATTCGTGTATACCATTTATAATAATTTTGACTACAACTAAGTGAATCGAAAGCAGCAAAGGTTACCAATTACAATACAAGTCATTATCAACATAATGACGTCAGGGATAATAATCGTATATAGACTGATGGGAAACTGGCATCAGGAGAGATCACAAATGAGAAGACATCTGTATTGTTAATGTTTAATACAAACGCTGACTTTGACAAAAAAACGTATAAAAGAGGACGTCTTACCTGTGGGTTATTTACATTTGTTAATGTCGTCATGGAATGGTGTGTAAACACCTCATTGATGGTTCCATGTTCACCGTCATATGAATACCATCTTCGAGATGGTTCAAATTTCTGTACTTTTGGCAATTCTGCTCAACCCGGGGCTGGAGTGCGTGAACAGTAGTAAGTACTTTACACTAAAGTTCATGAACAGTCTCAATATCGTTTGTATTTATCGTGTTCGACGATTTCCAGATTTCTCCTTTCATACTTCTTTACTACACATTAAACTTAAAACACAAAACTTTTGTCTAGAGTAAATGTTATAAAACAAACAAATACATCAATCATGTCAACTATATGTTGCCCAAAGAATTGATTTGTTGTGTTTAATATAAATGTTTCAATGACTTGCAAACATCGACCCGGTGCTTATTACGCATGTCGGTGTTTTACTGACAGCTATTAACTGATTGAAATCCACACCTTGATTTTCACATGATTAATAACAATATAGAGTTTAATTAACATTGTTGAAGTGATACGGGGAATAATTCCCGAGTGAGAAAGATTCTTGCGATATAGAAACGAGTGCGTTTTCGCACGAGTTTCTATATCACAAGAATATTTCTCACGAGTGAATTTGCATTGTGTTATACAGAAAGTACTTTGTACTTGTGTGGACCTAAAGAAGGCTTTCGACAGTATATATAGATATGGCCTCTGCCTTAAACTTTTTAAGCTAGGAATTAAAGGTAAATCGTTCAGAAATATACGGGAAATGTATGACAAAGTGAAATCTTGTGTACCACATTGTAATATTTTTTTCTGAATTTTGCCTATGTGCAATCAGTGCAAGGGGACGTAATCTCTCCAATAATGTTTTCTTTTTTTGTAGAAAATCTGAAATTGTTTTTACAAGATGGTAATAAATCTGGACTTACAATAAATGATATAACTTTAATTCGTTTACTTTTCGCAGAATGGTTTGCTCTCTTGTTGCTATGGCTTCAAGTCATCGAGGAACTTCTTTGTGGCTTTCTATGCAATTTCTTTTTTTTTTTTGTATTTATATATATACGAGCATCTTTGTGTTTTACTTATATTGCCTATTAATGCTGCCTTGTTGGTTAGAGAATAGTTTATGGCGAGATTTCTTTATTTACACTGTGCCGTTTTATTGGCATGACAGTAGGGTAAGCGTGAGGTTTGGTGCACCCTAGCACCTGGTTTAACCCCCCCCCCCCCCACCCACCCTACCCCTCCCCCTACCCCCCCCCCCCCCCTTAACCAACACGTCAGTCAGGTCATAGTTTTTGTAACGTCACTGTTCAGTCTGTTGAATATATAATGTATGATAATGATGCAACCAAAAACGTTAAAATAAAGGCTAGACATACAGCAGAACTAAAGTGGATGAAAAACTTGCAGGCACCATTTCCACTGAGTTTCATGCTAATATGTATCATCATGGAATATTTCAAAACAGTCTTATCTTGGCATTTTTGCTATATTTTCCATTCGAAAGCGTAAATGTAGGTCTCATGGTTGTAGACGTAATGGTAACATCAAACGGAAATCAAGTATTACTATGTCTGTCACTGATTAACATACCATTTTTCTGGAAAGCATTCGATGCTTACTTGTCTCACCTCTCTATCCATTTTTTCATGTAAGCTGATTGACGAGGAAGCGGACAAAATGTTCATTCGAACAGATCATTTGCACGAGTGACATTCAATAAATTCTGTCAGTAGTGTTATAAATCAACAGATATTGCAAATAATGTGTAGTTTTCTGTTATAACCCTTCAAAGTATTTCCCATTAATAGATACACACATTCGCAGTCGAGCTATCCATGACTTAAATGCCGCAAAGTAAGTAGTCTCCCTTTGTTATACTATTGAAACACTGAAAGATTGCACTACCAAGAGCATTTCTAGAAGCATAGCGGTTCCCAGAGAGCATTATTTTCAGCAAAGAGAATAAGAAAAAAGTCAAAGGGACTTAGGTCGGGTGAGTAAGGTGGGTGGTCAAGCTGTATTACATTTTCTCTCTTCAAGAAAGGCTGGACAATTTGGCCTTTGTGAGCTGAGGCATTTTCATGAATAAGCTCGATGCCATTCAAAGCTTTACTTCGACGCTTTTGTTTGTAGATTTCTTTGACATATTTAAAATCTTTGTCTCTGTAAAACTGAGTTGTAATGCTTCTCCCTTCTTTTCATGTTATTTTTACCACAAGCCCACTAGAATTAAAGAAAATGGACTACAGGACCTTTTTAGTGCTTTCTATCCGCTTGGCAATCACTGTCCTTGCCTGATTTTGTTTGAACCATTGCTTGTTATTCATGCGACGTTGGGGCCCAAAATAATACACGGTAGATATTTTGCGCATTTCAAATGTTTGGCTTTTTGTTCAGATGTCAGCAAATGAGGGACCCAGATACCACAAAGTTTCCTTAATTTCAAACAGCATGTCAAAATGTGATTGGTCGTGCTTCCGAAATGCCCACCCTATTAGCTATCTTAGAAACAGTATAATGCCCGTCCTCCTCTACCATTTCCTTCACTGCATCAATATTCTGTTTTGCTGCTGCAACAACTGGCCTGCCTGGCCGGTTGTTTTCTTTGACGTCATTTTTACCATCTTTAAATTTTTTAACTCACCTAAAAACTGTTCTCAAAATAACGGCAGAACTGCCGAATACGCCGCACAGCTCGGCATGAGTCTCCTGTGGGGATGGGAGTACTTTTAAAGAAACCCTGGCTTTAATGTAAGCCCTGATTTCATTATAGCTTTAGCCACTATACATGAGTGCGTGTAAAAGATACAGTACGAGTCTAACTACAAAAAAATCCTCTAACAGACGTTAAATATAGAAATAACAGACAGTAAATATTTGTTTTTTCGGTCAAGCAAATCGCCCGCCTAACGTCTGTTAGAGGACACTTTTGTAGTTAGCCGAGTACGTGTATCTGACTTGTACGCCGGGTAGAACAAGTGCTGTTCTTGTTTTAAAAATATATGTGATGGATCCACTGAAAATCAGTCCTTATTAATGTTTTTTAAACAAGCAAATATATCTGACATGTTACATTGGCCTATTCAAATCCAAATAACAACACACATGATATGCACGGGAATGACGTGCTGTCTCACCACGTGCTTTTCTTCGTGGTAGCTCTTGTCAATGTCTATAAAAAAAATCAGAAGACATGTTTGATGTTGATAAGGATTTAATTTTGAGTGAAATGTGTATTACAAAGGACAAAGATGATTTATTTCATATGGATAATGACCTCATAATGAGTCAATTTAATATGGATGAAATGGCGAAATGGGACGACTTGGATAATTGCGTCTTTTTGCAAATCGTTGCTGCCCTTAGCTCGTGTGAAAAACATTTTACTAAAATGTCGAGCGATAATGAAGTGGAAATAATGAGAAAATCGAGAACATCTAAAAATACTCAAAAGAACACTTTGTGGGGTGTAAACGTTTGGAATGTGTTGAGGAAATGGCGCAACGACAAATTACTTCAAGACGAAATATCACAGAGTTAACGCATATACGTTAGTGCCACCATTATCTGTAAATCTCCAGGCACACGAGCTGAACTACTGGATTTACAGATTTATTATAGAGGTATTGGTCTATTTTTTCTGATTTTAATAATTCTCCGAACATTATAGTAAATCCCCATTTTGCTAATATTTGATGTATGTCGTTACTTTACTTCTCAGTTAATATCCAATTTAATAACTCCGTAAGGGACAATAACGCGCTAAGCGTATTAGACATTGTTTACGTTTACTTAAAGGGACACACGGCAATCCTTATTTTTAAAAAACTCACGGCGTCCCGCTACCCATTCTGCATAAGGCTTTTTTGTCAATCAATAATATTAATTATAAGAATAATAATAAGCAATTTGGCTTTGTATATTATTATTTTTTGATATTATTGCACCAATAATATATTAAAAAGAAATATAAAAAGATCAGACAGGGAAAGCAGCATTCAATGAGGACAGTCAACCACAAAACACAGAAACAAACACGCAAACCGACAAACAAGAAGGCAAACGTAATAATAAATGCAAACGACATCACAAACACAAAAGGGTTGTCAATAGGGCTACCGCCTTGGAACGGTCAGTGGCAAGGTAGGCCACTGCGGGTTTAAACCGGTTCTAGGGTGCACGAAACCTCACACTTACCCTACTATCATCCTATTAAAACATGACAGTGTAAATAAAGAAATCCCCGCCATGATCTAATCTCTAACCAACAAGGCAGCATCGATAGGCAATAAAAGTAAAACACAAATATGCTCGTGTAAATATAATACAAAAAAACAATAGCCTAGAAAGCCACAATGAAGGTACTCAATGACTTGGCAGAAGACAGAGCAGTAAGAGAATAAACCATTAAGGGCACGACAAGAAATTAAAGTATTATAAGTAGTATAATAAGACGAAATAGTGAATACTTAAAATTTGATTTATTTAAATGTTACCAGTGTAAAAGTAAAAATGATACATTGAGACACCCATATCAAACAGTTCAAGATTGCCGCGTCTCCCTTTAAAGGCATTTTCTGAAGTTTTTCATGCGCAGCATTTTGGGCGACTTCTCTTCTAAAACTTTTGGATTGATTTTCCTAAACAATTACAGGAATGTTGCACCTGATGTCTTTTTGTCTTAATTGGCTTTTTTTTATTTATTTATTTTTTTTTTTTTTTTTTTTATTATTTTTTTTTTTTATTGTCTTTATTTATATAAATGCCTATAGAAACGTACATAAAATAGGAAAATATAGCATTTTGTTAAAAATCAAACAAAATTAAAAAAATTAAGCATAATGGTAGGGTTCCAAAAACCAATATTAAATCTCAATATGCATGGTGACCTATAATTTTAATTGCATATATTGTCTTACTGTGTATTCAAATAAGTGTCTAGGAAATTTGAACAAATTCTGTTATTAGGAACAAAACAAAAAAAAGGAAAACATACCATTTCTATATAATTTCATACAAAACTTGACCTTTTAGCATAGGGGTAGGCTTTCAAAAAGAAATTCTAAACAAGCATGGGGACCTCACATTTTTATTGCACATTTTGTTTTGATATATGTTAAACTATGTGCTTAGGAAGTTTAAACAAATTCTCTTATTGGGAACATACAAAAATAAAATGGAAATTGTATCATTATGGGCAAATTTGTGCATAAATTGTGGTAATGGTCTCTGAGTCAACAGATTTTGTAAACAAAATATAGGTTTTACATACAGATGAGCTTTAAATGTTATTGTAATTAAAAGTTCTTTACTTTAAGGGTGCCCTCTGCTGAGGTTTTGGATTTTTGCACTTCCGGAAATTTACATTTGTTATATTTCAAAAATTATAATAAAACTGGAAAAAATAATTATACAGTAACAAACTTATGCCCAATAGGGATATTTTAGTGCAAAAAAAATAAAAAAAAATTAGATATTTTTTTTTACCTCACATGTTGTGCCTAAAAATTGACAATTTTTAACATAAGCCAAAATGGGGGGTAGGGGAACAAAATATGGTATTTCTCAAAAACCATTTAAGATATTCACTTAATTTAAACTTTATTACAAAGACATGTGTTAGCATATACATAGACAGGAATAAAAAGTATTTTCCTATTATTTGTTACAGACCTATGCCGTTATATGTCAGAGCTCGTCGAAATCTAAAAAAGCACATTTTTTTCTCAGTTTTTATTGAAAATCTTTCTTATATGCACACCGACCCCCAATTTTTATTTTTTCATTCTGATACTCAGGTCTTGTATATATTGTAGACAAAATATCTCAAAAATTTATCTTTTCCTTTATCATGAAAAATTTATGGATCACAAATTTAAAAATGCAATTTATAGTAAACTGGGTGGGGTAATGACAAGGGATGTACTAATTTTTCAGATGGTGATAAAAATACCCCAACCCTTAATTTTTCGTCCTAAAGTATGATCTATAACATTAAAAAAGACGGAAAATCGATACCTGTTCTGCAAACCACACTACACACATGTAAGTTGCCATACACAATTTGCATCTGATTCAGAATTTAAAACCGCACTGTGAGAGTGTATTACTAAAGATTAATTTTGCGAAAAAGTTAAATCACCGACCCATCATTATTTTTCCAGAAACTAACTAGTAATATGTTAGTCTTCATAAAAAACAGGGAAATAAAAAATTCTATCTGTTCTGATATTCACCAGAGGGCACCCTTAATACAATTTTAGCAGAATTGTGACCAGTGAATAAATAATTAGACTTCAAAAATGTCTTATTTAGCTATTTCATGGACTTGTTCAACTTTTTGGACAGATTGACATGATGGTGACATTACACATTATTTGTTAGATTTTAACAATTATGGTGACCTACCATTATTTTTGCATTTTCTGTCTATATATATAACAGACTTACTGTACAAAAAGTTTAAAGAAAACCTCTTATGCAGAAAAATCTATAGAAAATGTCTTTAAGCAAGTTTATTTTATTCGCGACAAACTAAACATTTTTTCCTTTTCCTTCCACTTTTTTTTTATTCATTTACTTTGTTAGGTTTTTACGTATAACAACGTTTTTTCTAACCTTTTTCTTTTTACAATTATTGTTGTAGTGTGTGTATGTGTATATATAATATATGAAGATAATGTTCCCTTTTTCGAAATCCCGTTGAAAGTTAAATAAACAAAAGAATAAAATGAAAACTCAAATAATCGAGAATATTTTATTTGTAACTTGCAGTTTAATATGTTTACACTTTTATCTAGACACTGCTATACTTAAATAATAAATTTGAACTTGATAAAAGTGTGTATTGATCCATACTCGGCTTATGTCATACTCAAGGTCATGTGTGTATTGACTAATTCACATGTATCAAGTATGTATTTATAATTTAAGGGTAACACTGCCTAGACATGTGTAAATATATTAAACTGTGAGTTTCATCTAAAAAAGGTTAATCATATTTACACTTCTAATGTTTATCTTTTGCAAATGCGATCTCAAGGGGATTACACAAAATGGGTCATAATCCTTCAAAAATATGTCCCCTTTTCGTAATCGCGTTGAAAATGCATTAATAAAAGGGGAAATGGAACTCAGATAATCCTGAATATTTTTAAATGCAAGTTGCAGTCTTATATCGTTACAGTTTATGTAGACAATGACATGTTTTATATTTAAACAATTACAGGTCACTATAGCAACGACATTGTTCCAAGATGGATTCGACGAGCAACTAATTGCAGAAAGAATAGGACACAGGAGCATCACCATAAAACGTCTACGTCAACAAATCATTACAGCTACATGTACATCAGAGGATACAAAGCCCGCCAAAACGATTCCGCCATAAGCTACACAATCTTCTGAAATTAATCTTGACCATTGTGCTGTTAACATACAAATAAAAATGTAAAACATGCATGGCTTTAATTTATTTAACCTTTAAAACAAATGAAACACTGCCTTTATATCGACGTGTGTAAAACTGTTATGAAACACACGGGGATGTAGTGTCCAGTCTTCATCTGTTTGTTCTTAGCCGTCCCGTGTGGTTTCCGGGGGCCCCCGTTTGGTCACGGGGCAAAGAATAGGGCCACTGCAGATCCCTTTAGAGGGATAGGCAGAGGGGTAGAGTCCCCAAAATTCATGTTCATTTTATCATTTTTTGTTCATGTTCATTAAAGGTCTTCATCATGATCCCTGCATTGTTTCAGGTGCTATCTCGCTCGCATCAAAAGAGCAGTGGCAGAAAAACAATAAGGTGGCTCCAGCGTAAATGGAATTTCTACGATAGAATTTGCAGCAACTATGCAATTCAGGGTGAGAAGGTTCTAGGCCCATTTTCCATATTTTATCTCGATGTACATTGAAGATGAGCCTGGCATGTTCATGCCTTTAGGCGCCATATAACCTTTTCATGTGTTGGTGCGCCTTAAAACCCCAATTCAATTCAATTGTTCTTAGCCCGAGGATTGATATGCACGTGAGCGTGTCTCGCGTGCGTCAACTTAAAGACACATTTCCCAACTGAATGGAGTCGTAGAAAAATCATTGATAGCATGCTTTTTAACTGCTTACTTCTCGCTGACTGATTACCACAGAGACGTTATATTGAGGCCCTATCACAGTTTTTTCTTTTCATTTAGTATTACCTTACTTTTTTATATAAAATATATTTAACTAAAAACACTAGATTGTTTATTATGGGGGAGCATATAGTCGCCGCTTTTTCCGTCCGTCCGTGTGTGCGTCCGTGCGTCCGTGCATCACATTTTTTGTTCGGAGCATAACTCAAAAAGTATGCTTGATTAAATTTCGTGTGAATGATTACGACTCTGGTGCGGGTCCAAATTTGACCTCGTGGTCACCATTAGAACAAACTAGTTAGAGGACCATAAGACGATGCCCTTAATGGTTTATTCTCTTGTTGCTCTGGCTTCTGCCAAGTTATTGAGTACCTTCATTGTGGCTTTCTAGGCTATTGTTTTTTTTGTATTATATTTACACGAGCATATTTGTGTTTTACTTATATTGCCTATTGATGCTGCCTTGTTGGTTAGAGATTAGATCATGGCGGGGATTTCTTTATTTACACTGTCATGTTTTAATGGGATGACAGTAGGGTAAGTGTGAGGTCTGGTGCACCCTAGGACCGGTTCAAACTCCCAGTGGCCTACTTTGCCACTGACCGTTCCAAGGCGGTAGCCCTATTGTTTTTGTGATGTCATTTGCATTTATTATACTTTTGCCTTTTTGTTTGTCTGTTTGCGTGTTTGTTTCTGTGTTTTGTGGTTGACTGTCCTCCTTGAATACTACTTTCCCTGTCCGATTTTTTTTATATTTCTTTACTTGCAAAATATCACATCTCTATATCTTGTATTTTTGCAGAAGATTTTTAAGATTAAGAAACCGTATTTACGAGCCAGTTCCCAGCATCAGTCCATTTTGATTTCACATTACAGCCTGTATTGTGAAATCGAAATGGACTGATGCTGGGAACCCGGTATTGACGAGCCAGTTCCCAGCATCAGTCCATTTCAATTTCACATTACAGGGGGTCCCCTTCAGTTCCCTTCAGTTACTCCTAAATCACTTACCAGACACAAAATTGTTTTTGAAGTTTGTTCTGCATGCATTAATTTTCATTCTTACTTACGAACGGGGGACATACACGGTATTGAGGAGCCAGTTCCCAGCATCAGTCCATTTCGATTGCACAAGGAAATTGAGATTATTAGTTTGTTGTCAAAGGATGAGGCCCGTCCCATAAAGGGTTTATAATAATGTAGTAACAATTATAATCGTTTTGCATATTATGTGCACTTGTATATATGTTAAAACAAGTATGAATAGATGGATTTTCTTAAAAGACCCGTGTTAACAATTAATAGTTTTTGTATTTTTAGCACAATTTACTCTATTATCAGTTACTTCTCTGCCATGTTTTAGTAAATCTGAAATGCAAGAAACTCATCGGGACTTCAAAATTTAAAAATCATTGTCATCTGTCAGTGTTTTTGATCACCTGAGCAAAAGGCTCAATGTGATGTTTTGAAATCACTCTTCGTCCGTCGTCCGTCCGTTGTCTGTCCGTCGTCCATCGTTTTCAATAAAGGGAGACAATTAAAAAAGTAGTGAAGCTACAGTTATGGTTCCTATGAACTGCACTCATTGTCCTAATCAATCACACGAACTTTAATCAAGCATATTTTTTTTAGTTATGCTCCGGACAAAACGTGTGACGCACGGACGCACACACGGACGGACGGAAAAAGCGGCGACTATATGCTCCCCCATAATAAACAATCTAGTGTTTTGAGTTACAATCTATTATATATCAAAAACTAAGTTAATAGTAAATGAAAAGAAAATCAAAGTACCGAAGGTACTGAGAGCATGGTGAACTATGATTTGTGCATCCATGTAATGGAGGGTTTCTTTCCAATCACGCATGACATGGATGGACTGAAAATTTGTCAACTCTTCTAAATAATAATACATCATTGCATGTAATAATACATCAATGCATTGTTTAATGTATCTGGAAGTAAGGCGATTAAAACAAGATAAGGTAAGGTATATACAGGAATAAAGAAGGGAACAAAAGGAATGATTGGTTATAATGAAAATTAATCTCCGAAACGCTTCATCATATCTGAACCATATCTTCACAGGTGTTAAAGTGTATCAAAAAACATCACCTGTCAAAATTTGAGTCATTAGAAATGAATATAGCGTCAAAAAAGTCAAGACAGCTAATTTTGCCAATTCAAGGGGAGGTAATTCATAGACCCTTTGACAAACATAGCTGAAATAAAATAGGTAGGAAACAACCTTGCATTTATATCGACCTACTATGCAAGTATGATTAAAATCAAATGAACACGAGTGTAGTCTGAAAGACAGCCATCCCCCGCTGCTCAAAGATTTATAATATCCAAATTTAAACATGGAATGTCACTGTAAATTGACAAATTCTCCCTGAAGTTTCCATGTTCCAAAAAGTGTGACCTTCAACTAAAAGAACATATGCTTTACACACAACTTGTAGTAGAGACATACAGACTACACATATACAAAACATAACTTATAAATCTTTGTGCTCATTTGATTTTAATCTCACAACTCGGAGTAACTCTGGTCTCGGGATACCGTTGTTATTTATTCTCACAACTCGGAATACCACTGGTCTCGGGATACCGTTGTAGTTCATTCTCACAACTCGGAGTACCACTGTTCTCGGGATACCGTTGTGATTTAATCTCACAACTCGGAGTGAACATGATGTTCATACACTATTATTTCGTTGTTACATTTTTCAACCATGTATGTGAACATGATGTGAAGGCCCGTGCCTTTTGGCCGAATTGGTAGCTAGGCTACTGAGAATTTCACGATTTATATCCCTAATTGTAAGTTTTACGTGGACTTTTTTTTAAGTCGACAAATCATGTGTTGACAATAATCACCAAAGTCACGGTAAATTCCGTTTACTACCTTAGGCCTAAACAAGAAAGTGTTTTGATTCCTGTCACCCAACCGAATCGCCGTTTTTACCCCCGACACAACTTTTTACCCCTTCATTTTTTTGTTGCTTTGTTTTGTTTTTAAACATATTTGTGTTTTGGCCTTAACAGAATATAATTCAATCAGTTTTGCATGTAATTTGAAAATTGTAATAAAAGGAAACATATTTGTGTTTAGATCTACTCTTGTTTGTGTAATGTATATCTCTCAATGCTACAGTCATACGTTCGAGTCCCGTTTGTTCCACGTTTGCACATTGAAAAATGTTTGACAGCTATTCACTAACGCGCGGCAGGACTGTGGTTCTACGAGTTTGTTTCAAAACAGATGAGTTTTACCTCTACCTCTACCAAATTGACGCATAGATAAAAGTCGTTAACATCTTTAAAAAAAATCCCCTCCACTCTCCACACACACACACACACACAATTTGTTTTCCGACATAAGTCTTAAAGGGAGTACATCAGGCTTTTTATGACGGTCTGGGTGTCCGATTTAAAATTGACAAATATTAATATTTTTTATTCTACATGACCAAAACATAATGAGAATACAAAATCGTTTATTTGCACAGAAATTCATTCTGCACAGTAATACGTGCTATCCTAGGTGACAGACCAGGGTTAATTTCAGCATATTACGTGCGATTCCACCCTAGCTATATGGTGTTCTGAAACTTTAGACATCTAGCTTCACATTTTGATTGATAGTGTTTTATATCATGAACTGGAACAGTTTTATAATTTAAAATGTTTCTAGAAAATGAATTAAATGAACTTTTTTACATAAAAAAAAATATAATTAGAATAAAAAAATTGCGTCCTGCTCAGATACCAACCCGTCCCGCTCGCTTTATAATTTTCTGGGACTGTCGCTCTCCCGACTGAGCTAACAATCCTTTACAAATTTTGATGAACTATAATGGGACTTATTCTAAAACCAAAGTGTCCGAATAGATCCGAAGTCTAAAAATAGTCACTCGGGATCAAATGACGTCATGTATACCAAGTCAGATCTTCAGTCTCACGGACACGATTGGCACAAGTATTCAGGATTATTTTACTACCGAATCAGTCATTTTAACTTCATAGCAAGGCAGGTAAAAACTTAAGAATATTACACAGCGTACTACAAAGTAAGCTAAAAATCTTGTTCCGGAGAATGGGCAGCCACAACTTTTTACAAAGGATAGTAGCTTATGCGATAACCATTTCTGACCAAACCTATTAAATATTACATAAAGGCCATGTATATTTCTTAAATATATAAATCCAAGAAAGATGAAGGAAATGCGTTTTGCAAGAGAAATAAATTACAAAATTAACTGGTTACAAATCTCAATACACTATCCTAGGAGAACAATACAGCGTATGAATACATTTTACACAAGAGCACGTGATGATCACGTGACGATGATTGATCTATTTATAGAAAACACAGCAAAACGATGGAACAAGAGATGAAACAGCTACATAAACAATATATAATTTAAACAATGTATCGAGGAAATTATTGGAAATTTTTGAATGACATTACCTTATTTGTATCCGCACTAGAAAAGAAGAAACACCTGTTAAAATATGGGTCTTCTTTTTCAGGCAATGCGTCGATTCATCAGTGAGGCTGTAGTTAGGATTTGTGAAAAACATGGTAACTAAAGCTTGGTGAACAAGTTCACCATGCTAAAAACTGTGATGGGGCCTCAATATAATGTCTCTGCGGTAATCAGTCAGCGAGAAGTAAGCAGTAAAAAGCATGCTATCAATGATTTTTCAACGACTACATTCAGTTGGGAAATGTTCCTTTAAAGAGAAGAGAATTTCTATAGGTAACTGTAAATCACTGTTAGCCAAACAATTTCATGAGCAAAGTGTGATATTCAATTTTTCTTCAGATTATGAGGCCCACCCAATAAAGCATTTGTGACCAGTACACATAATAACACATTAAATAATGTTGTATATTTATTGTGTTGTGCTCTGATTTTTGGTCTAAAAACAATTAAGAAATACCAGATAAGTTTTGTATTCAAAAGCTAAATTATGAACATATATTTCTTCATTAAAGTCAATTACAAAGTGTTGTTAAGCTATTCTTACCCTCAATATAGCAATGCTATACAAATAAAAAACTAAGAGCGGGCCTCAATTTATATACCTGAGTTGATCAGCCATGAAGCGTGCTGGCTGTAAATATTCAAGCTTCCCGTGCTTTTTTAATGACCAAGTACCGTTGGGAAATGTGTCTTTAAAGATTTTGTCCGCTCAAAAGTAGCAACCGTTAGACGGACACTTATTGAATAGCTTTGTAGGGGGTCCGGCGTACAAATAAATAATTTAACAGTGAATAACCGGATCGGATTAAATCGAGATTTGGTGTGTACACGAGTATTTTCTACGGAGTCCAATTAGTGACAGAATGTATTGAATGCCTCTCGTATAACACCGCTTCCATAATTCAAAGGTATACGCAGAATGTTCTCCGACCCCATATTGACAAGGAATTCTGATCACGTGAGACATTTTCTAAACATTCTTATTGATATACCAAGTAGTTTTCAAGATAATCGTTTGTTGATTCTTTTCCTAAATATTTAAAAAAAATTACGACAATACTACAATTTGTTATAAGTACAACAAACAATTAGAAATATGATTTTCAACTACAACAAAATAATGTCTGACCTTGATTTGCTTGATATAGTAAATAACAAATCTAAGGAATGCGAGTGTAGAACATATAAATTTTGCTATGCTCCGGCCGGTCATGTCATTACTGGTAATTTTGATATTATAGATAAACGTATTCGGCATTTGTTTTCTAAAGGTCCGATGTATAATTTGCCTTCTGTGATTGATTTTAATACATGTCGTGGTCAGATCGCCGAATCCATTGAGGAATTTAGTATTAAATGTTGTTGAGAACATGCTGACCCTAACTCCTTTCCTACTTGGAAAAATACTATTTATAACATCATAGATACCTGTATCTTCGATACTGCTAACCCCTCCCTACTTCCCCCTAGACCTAGTTGTTCATTCCGTAATTTAAAATCGGGAATCCAGTAATATCATAATAAGTTTGTTTAGTTCCTGATAATAAAGCAGCTAATAACATAATTACTGTTTGACGCCTCCATTAAGCCAATGTTTTATCTCAGGAACTCGGGAGTACTAATTCGTATACTCCAGTGCAATCTACTGAAGATGATGTTGTTTCGACGCTTATCACTCAGTGCAAGACTTTCAAGGCTGGAATAGACGAAAATCAAAACAGACTTCCAACGATGTACTGGATTCTCAAATTACACAAACAACCATAAAAAGCCCGTATTATTTCCAATTCTAGTTCTTTCACCACTACAAATATCTCCAAACGTTTAATATATTGTCTTACTGCCGTTAAAGATCACGTTAAACAATATTGTGCTAAGGCTTCTGAAAACTCTGTGGGATTACTTTGCTGGGGAAAAAAAAACATGGTTGGCCTGTAACAATATTAAAGCGTTTATTTACTAACAGCAGTGTGGATAATTACACAATGTGGACTTGCCATGAAATATGTGAATCACTTATTTTTCTATTAGATAATTTTTTCGTCAGGTATGGAACTACCGCTGATAGACAAATTGTTGGTATCCCTATGGATACGAACAGTGCTCTCCTTGTCGCAGACATGTGTTTATGTTGCTGGAAAAGAGAGTTCATGTTGAGTCTTTCACCAGATACCCAGGCAGTTGTTATTGAAGCCTTTAATGACACCCATCGATATCTGGATGACATATTGAACATTGACAACCCTTAATTTTCTACTATTGTTAATAATATATATCCTAAAGAACTTCAACCTAACCAAGCTAATATTTCCGATACTAACGTTTCTTTTCTCGATTTACATCTCTCTATTGAAAATGGTGAAATAATTAGCAAAATCGAAGACAAGATAGATGATTTTAATTTTGATATTGTTCATTATCCCCATTTAGATGGGAATGTTCCCCGAGCTACTTCTTAAGGGTCTATTTGCCTCAACTTATTTATTTTTCTAGAGCTTGTACTCGAGTTGAGGACTTTAATATTCGTAAACTTTGTATAACTAAAAAGCTACTCCACCAGGATTACCGTTACCATAAACTTTGTAAAACCTTTGCAAGTTTTTATTATCGTAATCCTGATCTTCTTTCCAAATAAAAAAGTAATTTAAGAACTCTTCTGCGACAAGGACTATAACAACCTGACTACTATGGTGATGTGATTTATTATCGTAACCCTGATCTTCTTTCCAAATAAAAAAGTAATTTAAGAACTTCTCTGCGACAAGGACTATCACAACCTGATTACTATGGTGATGTGATTTACAAAATTCGTAAGATCCTTGGTGATGATCACTTTCATACTATCTTTGTAAAACATGTTAAAAGGTTTATCAAAAGAGGTTATGACCCTATCATTTGCAACGCACTGCATGCTTGGTGGTGGACCCATTTGCAGATCGTCACTATGCTTTTCTCTTTAATTGTGCGATGATCGGACAGGCTGTGTACCCTATGATGATGAATGCCTAAAGCCCAAAACGACGGTGACGTTTGTCTGAAATCTTGTCTTGTCGTACCCGCAATGTTTTATTCTCTTGTTGTTCCGGCTTCTGCCAAGTCACTGAGGATCTTCTTTGTAGCTTTATAGGCTATTGTTTATTTTTGTATTGATATATATAGTAGCAAACTTTGTGTTTTGCTTATATTGCCTATTAATAGGTCGCCCCGACTACAAGTCAGTAGTTTACTACTTACTGTTCCTTTGGGATCATCAAGCCCAATCTCTGTGGCTTTGAAGTAGAATATCTCTTAAGCCGGTGATAAGAGGCGTGAGAGGAGAGTTGCACCTCACATTACCTCTCATGAACAGACTTAATAAAACCGAGTCTGCTACTTCTATCTCTTGTTTGTGTTTGTTGCTTCCGAGGGATCCCCTTTTCAGTATTTATTGGTATTACCACACGAGTATATATTTCAGTTATAAGCAACCACAACCATATATATAATTAAACACCACGTACCAACAATTGCTTTTTAACTCTAGCTCGGAGAGATGAATCGGTACCAAACTACTGTAATTTTGATTACACTGATATATGTTTGTTTGAACAAGGCAAGACGTTAACGTTATTTTGAGCAATGAATTGTGTGGTTATATGCGCCGTGTGAGGCCTTGCATTGTCATGCTGGAAAGTGCCAGGTCCGTTATATTGCATGCATGGTATCATTGTGTTGTTTAAAACATTGATGTAACGTTGAGCATTGACATTTCCTTGGATAATGACCAGATCAGTTTTCAGATTTCCCATTATCCCACCCCAGACCATAATACTGCCACCACCAAATCTGTCTCTCTCCCGAATACAACAATCTGCAAGTCGTCCATTTCTACGGCGATAGATGCGTATTCTGCCATCTGCATGGCTGACAGTTAACCGCGACTCATCGCTGAAAAGTACCGATTGCCACTGGTTGCGCGTGAAATGCAAATGACGTCGTGCCCATAACAGTCTGGAAGCTAGGTGACGAGGTGTGATAATCTGTCCAGTATATGGACGACGAGCACGAATAGGAACTTGGTTCTGTCTCAATCGATTTATGATCGTCTGTACATGAACCCCGTAACGCCGAGCAGTAATGGTTGCTGGTAAAAAAACGATTACGTAGGTGAGTCAACATGATAACGCGATCAGTACGTAGCGTTGTCGCACGTACGCGACCGGGTCTTGCACGATCTCTGACAGACCCATCAATGTTGTACCGGTTCACAAGATTATGAATAGTCTGTCTGTTGCAGCCAAAATGACGCGCGACGTTATTTACCATTGACCCCGTCCTGAGCATACCAATAGCTTGGTTTCTCTGATCTTCAGAAAGACGTGGCATCACTAAATGCAAAAGTTTTTTAAAAACAAAATCATTTAATTAACTTTTTATTATCATTGCTGAGCAGCAAATGATTACTTCTCGGTGTAAAACCTGTAAGTGAAACACCTGTGGCTGCGCACGTGCAAAGTAAGGAACACGTTTTTTATGCTTGGACGCGTGAATAGACCGGCGATTTTGAAAACAATTGCATAATCGTTATCCGCAATGAAATCGTGATAATCATGTGTAAAACTTACAACAACATGTATGCTATCAAAACAGATATTCAAACAAATAAAGTGTAAAGTTTTCATTTTGGGTCAGTGTACTCACCAAAAATGGATACCCACTTTTTTGCTGGTATTCCCACAAGCCAGTTTTGAGGGCGTAGGACAGCTTGAACAGCGCTTTAATTAAACAACGTTGGATGTTTTAAGCACACTTTACTAAGTACTAAATATTCCTTGAAACAATTTCAAATTTTGACAACCAATACTCTTTTATGGATGCGATGGAAAACTTTTTTTAAAGCAACGTATAGAGAATATTGTCTTGGACAAATTGAGGTAATGTTTGTAGATGTTATTTGTTTTTTACCAAAAATGCATGCTTTAAGAAAAAGGGGATAACTCCCTTGTATGCTGAACTTTTCAAAAAAATATTTTGTTTGGAATATTGGTGGTGGTCGATCTAATTATTCTATATAATTTATTATTTCCTTTTTATTTTTTGCTCAGTATATTTTATTCGTTTCAAAAACATCATGAGCGACCGCTATTACTAAAAAAGTCCTGTAAAACATGAACTCATCCACCTATAAAAACGAGTATAAAAGTCGAACAGGAAATGCAGCTTTCACAGAGCACAGTAAACCCAAAAACACGCGAAACGACAAACATGAATGGCAATGTTAATAAGGAATAAAGGCATGACGTCACAAAGACTAAAAGGGTTTGACAATAGGGCTACCTCCTTGGAACGGTCAGTGAAAAGAAAGGCCGCTGGGGGATTAATTCAGGTTCTAGGGTACACCAAAATGATATATAGGGTCCTATAGAAACCACAGCGTCCGAACGCAATGGCATCGTAGGTCCGCACTGTACTGCAAACAAGGACTTGAAACTACAATGAAAGAGACAACAGAAAGGGTGGTGAAGACAGGATTACCGACTTGGAACGGTCAGTAGGCAATAAGGCCTACTGGTTACCTTGAATCGATTATATATGCGCACAATCCTCGCTATTATCCTGTCTTCAGCGCCCAAATAGACAAGACAGTGTAAACAAAACTACATCCCACCAAAAGGAAATCTCTAACAATAAAGTCCACATCCAGAGAAACTAACTAAAGATATACATACAAAATAATAAACATCTCAGGATGTATCAAGAATCGTACTGAACAACCATAGTAATTGCAGCTAAAGAGAAAACCAATCTAGGGTACGACCAGAAAACCTGAGGGACGAAAGCTCATGCACCCACCTCCCTTAGTTGGGGTTTCAGTAGGTACAATCATAGAGTCCCAAGAGGTAGTCCAGTCATCGCACAAGTGAAAAGTTAAGCGTAATGACTGACTGTAGATGGTCAATCACTAAACATGCAGTGCGCTGTAAAACCAAAGGGTTATATCCTTTTCTGACGAACTTCCTGATTAAATTTGTAAAGCGGTCAGGAAACCCGTCAGACCCCTTTAACTTTCGAGGTTTATAGACCACATCTCTATAAAATGAGGGTTGTGATATGTCTAGTCGCAAAAGTGTTTTAAGGTTGGTGTTGTACTTTTCCAGCAGGCCTTCGTTGCGGCGGTAGAATTTAGAGAAAGATCTACGTAGTTTGTGATAACGATAACCCTGCTGAAGAAGTTAACTTGTAATAACTTGATTACGATCATTGAAGTCTATAACATCATTACACGCTCTAGCAAATCGAATGAGCTGGGAGATATACACCCCATATGAGGTAGCACGAGGTACATCTCCATCCAGGTGTGGATAATTAACGATGTTAAAATTGAAATCATCTCTCTTATCATAGATTTTAGTATGAATACAATCATTTGAAATCGAGAGATGAAGATCGAGAAATGCTGCTACTGTATCCGAACTGTTGGCTTTATTCAACGTGAGCTCTGGTGGATAACTGTTAGTAACCATATGAGCAAAGAACGGATTATCAATACTGAGTATGTCATCAAGATACCGAGAAGTATTATTAAAGGCATCAATAATTTCACCCTGGCTAGCAGGTGACAAACTCAACATAAAATCTCTTTCATAGCAGTACAAAAACAAATCTGCAACAAGTGGCGCACAGTTAGTACCCATAGGAATACCAACAACCTGGCGGTAAATAGTTTTACCATATCTTATAAAGATGTTATCCAGAAGAAAAGATAAGGCTCTACAAACATCAGTACAATTCCACATATTATACTTATCAATATGGGCGTTAGTAAAGAAAGCCCTGACATTATTACAAGCTAGAAAAGTTGTACCTTCTCTAGCAAATGTCTTCTGAATCAGCTGAAGCAATTTTTCTAAACCTCACATTTATCCTCTGTTATCCCAATTAAAGCACATGAACTATTCTCTAACGGACTGGGACCATGTTTTGAATTTATGAATGTTAGCGGCATTCTTTAATAAAGTGGTATGTTAGTGTTTTTATATTAATTTGGGGATGCTGAGTTCGATTATGGTGAATACCAGGTTGAAATTTGACAGGAAATGCAATTTTTAGGATATTGCATTGTTTTTTTGATAATTTTACTGGGAATTTTTGGAATATATTTTATAAATAAAATAAACATTTTACACATGTTCTCAGTTTTTCTACATATTTTGGCTTCATCTGTATTGACTTTTCAATGGAATATTATTTCAAACTGAATTTTAACGGGAAATACAATTTTTGGGACATTTTATCATTTGATGATTTTACTGGAATTCTTACACCTGTCATCAATTTTCTCTTCATATTTTGACTTCATATACATAAACTTATCATAGGAATAATATTACAAGCTGAATTTTGACAGGAAAGGCAATCAATTTTTGGATCATTTCATTGTTTTTTGATAATTTAGATCGGAATTTTTGGAATGAAATGTCCCCAAAATTGCATTTCCAGTCAAAATTTAGCTTGAAATATTATTTCCATAGTAAGTCAATGTATATGAAGTCCAAATCAGTAGAGAAAATTGATACGTAAAATGTTTATTTTAAAAAAGCATACCACAAATTTCCAGTAAAAATATCATAAGATGTCCCAAAATAACATTACCTGTTAAATTTCTACTTGAAATGTTATTTCAGTGATCAACCAATGTATATGAAGTCAAAATATGTCGAGCAAATTGATAACTGGTGTAAAATGCCATTTTTAAAAAAATATTCTATGAATTCCCAGCAAAATTATCAAAAAGCAATGAAATTAACCAGAAATTGCCTTTCCTGTCAAAATCTAGCCCGGTATCCACCATAATCGAATCTCTCGATTCAAAACTGTGAAATAATTAGCAAATTCTGTGACAAAAGAGATGATTTTAATTTTGACATTGTTAATTATCCCCTCCCCACTTGGATGGGCATGTTCCCCGAGCAACTTCTTATGGAGTGTATGTGTCACAATTCACTCATTTTTCAAGAGCTTGTACTCGAGTTGAGGACTTTAATATTCGTAATCTTTGTATCACTAAAAATCTACTCAATCAGGGTTACCGTTACCATAAACTGCGTAAAACCTTTACAAAACTGTATTATCGTAACCCTGATCTTCTTTTCAAATATAAAAGTAATGTAAGGACTCTTCTGCGACAAGGACTATCACCTGACTTCTATGGTTATGTGACTTATAAACTTCGTAAGATTCTTGGTCATGATCAATTTCATACTATCTTTGTTAAACTGCTTTCTACTTGAAAAAGTCAATTCTTAATATTATAGATACACGTATAAACTTTTATAATTTTAACTCCTCTTTACTTCCTCCGAGACCTAGGTTTTCTTTTCGTAATTTAAAATCGGGAATTCAGGAATTTCATTTCTGCAGATAAAGCAGCTAATTATATAAGTATTGTTTGACGCCTTCATTACGTCAATGTTTTATCTCTGAAACTCGGCAGCACCAATTCATATACTCCAGTAAATTCTACTGAGGATGATGTTGTTTCCGCACATATCACTAGGTGCACTACTTTCAAGACTGGTGTCGACGATAAGCAAAATAGGCTGCCTACTGTGTACTGTGTACTGGATTCCTAAATTAGATAAAAATCCGTACAAAGCCCGCTTTATTTCGAATTCTAGTGCCTACACCACAACAAACATCTCCAAACCTTTAACTTCTTGTCTTACTGCCTTTAAAGATCACGTTAAACTGTATTGTGATAAAACTTATGAAATCTCTGGGATTAATTTATTTTGGTCTATAAAAAATTCAGGAGATGTCCTTGATGAAATTTTCAATAAACGTCAAGTTTCATCAATAAGCACTTAGGACTTCTCTACACTATATACTACCTTACCACATCACCTTATTAAAGACAAGCTTATTGCGCTCATTCAAAAAACATTCGCTAGGGAAAATACTACATTTTTGGCCTGTAATAATATTAAAGCGTTTTTTACTAAAGGCAGTTTAGATAATTACACTAAGTGGACTTTCCTTGAATTTGTGAAGCACTCATTTTCCTATTAGATAATATTTTCGTCAGGTATGGAACCACCGTTTACAGACAAATTGTTGGTATCCCTATGGGTACGAACTGTGCACCACTTGTCGCAGATTTGTTTTTATATTGCTACGAAAAAGATTTCATGTTGCGTCTTTCACCAGATACACTGGCAGATGTTATTGAAGCCTTTATCGACACCTCTCGGTATCTGGGTGACATATTGAACATTGATAACCCTTTCTTTCTATTTTTTTATATAGATCTCTCTATTGAAAATGGTGAAATTATTAGCAAAATCTATGACAAGAGAGATGGTTTTAATTTTGACATTGTTAATTATCCCCACTTAGATGGGGATGTTCCCCGAGCAACTTCTTATGGGATCTATGTGTCTCAACTTATTCGTTTTTCAAGAGCTTGTACTCGAGTTGAGGACTTTAATATTCGTAATCTTTGTATAACTAAAATACTACTCCATCAGGGTTACCGTTACCATAAACTTCGCAAAAATTTATTATCGTAACCCTGATCTTCTTTCCAAATATAAAATCCATTTAAGGACTCTTCTGCGACAAGGACTATCACAACCTGACTTCTATCCTGATGTGATTTACAAACTTCGTAAGATTCTTGGTCATGATCTCTTTCATACTGTCCTTGTTAAACTTGATAAAAGTTTATATCAAAAGAGGTTATGGCCCTATAATTTTGCAACGTACTGCATGCTTGGTGGTGTGCCCTTTTACAGATCGCCACTACGATTTTCTCTTTAATTGTACGATGACCGGACAGGCTGTGAACCCTATGATGACGCCTACCTAAAGCCCATTAGGATGGTGGCGTTTGACGTTTGTCCGCGGTCTTGTCTTGTCGTGCTATCAATGGTTTATTCTCTTGTTGCTCTGGCTTCTGCCAAGTCATTGTGGCTTTCTATGCTATTGTATTTTTGTATTATATTTACACGAGCATATTTGTGTTTTACTTATATTGCCAAGTCATCGAGTACCTTCATTGTGGCTTTCTAGGCTTTTTTTATTGTATTTTATATACACGAGCATCTAGGTATTTTACTTATATTGCCTTTTAACGCTGCCTTGTTAATTAGAGAATATTTCATGGCGGGGATTTTTTTATTTATACTGTCCCGTTTAATTGGGATAATTTTGGCCACTGACCGTTTCAAGGCGGAAGCCCTATTGTCAACCCTTTCATGATTGTGATGTCGTTGGCATATTTTATTACTTTTGCCTTCTCTTTTGTCTGTTTGCGTGTTTGTTTTTGTGTTTTGTGGTTGACTGTCGTTATTGAATGCTACTTTCCTTGTCCAATTTTTATATCTTTCTTTTTTTTATTTTGTTAAAATGTTTATCAAAAGAGGTTGTGACCCTATCATTTTGAAACGTACCGCATTCTTGGTGGTGGACCCTTTTACAGTTCGCCACCATGCTTTCCTCTTTTATTGTACGATGACCGGACAGGCTGTGGACCCTTTGGTGACGCCTACTTAAGCCCATTGGGACGGTGGCGTTTGATGTTTGTCTAAGCTATTTCTTGTCGTGCCCTTAATGATTTATTCTCGTGTTGCTCTGGCTTCTGCCAAGTCACTGAGTACCTTCAATGTGGCTTACTAGGCTATTGTGTTTTTTTGTATTATATTTACACAAGCATATTTGTGTTTTACTTATATTGCCTATTGATGCTGCCTTGCTGGTTAGAGATTAGATCATGGCATGGATTTCTTTATTTAAACTGTCATGTTTTAATGGGATGAAAGTATGGTAAGTGTGAGGATTGGTGCACCATAGAACCGGTTTAAACCCCCAGTGGCCTTTGTTGCCACTGACCGTTCCAAGGCGGTAGCCCTATTGTCAACCCTTTTGGGTTTGTGATGTCGTTGGCATTTTTTATTACTTTTGCCTTCTCGTTTGTCTGTTTGCGCGTTTATTTTTGTATTTTGTGGTTGACTGTCGTCCTTGAATGCTGCTTGCCCTGTCCGATATTTGTATCTTTCTTTCAGCATACCAAAATTAATATAAAACACCAAGATACCACTTTTGCTAAAGAAATGCCGCTAACCTTTTAATGAGAGCTCTTCTATAGAAATAGGTCTAGTCTATAACCATTATGGCAGCATTAATTGGCAATATAATAAAGCAGAAAGACGCTCGTGTATATATAAATACAAAAGTAAATAGCCTAAACAACTACAACCATGACTTGGTAGAAGCCTGGGCAACAAGAGAATAAACTATCGAGGGCATGAAATAAGGGATTTAATCAAACCTGAAATTTGACTAATGTTTTTAAATTCAGAAAAAAAATCCTACTGATAAAACTAGCAATGTTTTGTAAGAAAGCCTTTAAAATAAGAGATGATGCATTAAATAACCGATAGGGTTTGCAAGTATAATTGACATTGTAATATGTTATGTTATGTAAATGGTAACATCCAAGAATAACACTCTCACTTCATTCAACCATTATTTCTTTTCTGTCAACTTTGTTATATTTGTTTACATGCATGCATTGAAACTATGATTTTGTATGACGATGAGCTGTATATGCTTAAGTCGAAATAAAAATATATGTTCTGTTCTGTTCTGTTTTGTAATGTCATTAAATTCCATGTGTGGGATTTAATAGGAATTTAATTACACTTAAAGGTGAAATAAAAGTTTGCAACTTGTATTTGGAATTTAAATGCATTTAATCGCATTTAAAGGTAACAATTTAAAAGGTCATATTGAATTTGGTGTAATTTAATTGCAATTAAATGTAACGACATTTCATATACTAAAACAAAATCCTATAAGATATCCAACTTACAATTTAATGATATTTATTAATTCAAATTAAATGTATTGACACATCACATTGCACATATAATGATACCTAAATGTGGTGATATCTCATATTGAATTTAATCGAATTTAAATGAATTCTTAAATGTGGTATTTTATATTGAATATTATTTAATTGCAGTTAAATTGTAACGATATATTTCCAATACAGTTCGTAACGCCAAGATATCATCCTTGCAATTTAATTCAAATGAAATGTAATTACACATCATGTTGCACATTTAATGAATACTTACTTTTAATAAATTTAATGGTATTTAATTGCTATCAAATCTCTCTCTCTGTTTCTCTCTCTCTCTCTCTCTCTCTCTCTCTCGCTCTCTCTCTCTCTCTCTCGGTCTCTCTCTCTCTCTTTCTCTCTCTCTCTGTCTCTCCGCCTCTCTCTCTCTCTCTTTTGGGTGAGTTGGGCTACAGTATTATATATGTCGTTTCCAACATCAAGACATAAGTTGGAAATAAATCACATTTTAATTCTGAACGATAGTGTTTTAGAATAATTATTTGAAATGATTATGACTATATACACTTCACTATAGGGTCCTTTTGGACATTAGTGTAAATTAAATAGAAAAACCCAGTGTATATTTAAATGTAAGGACCAGTGGTTACAGACATAATCTAGAACTCGAAAAGGGAATATTAATGGCATCAAGTGTTTCGGACATACACATAATGTAGCATATTTTAAAGTATGAACTGCAAATGATTCCAGCATCAACATACAGAACATTATGCACTGGAAATGCTTATTATAAACGCAATACATTATTTGTGATTAAAGTATATATACTGTACTAACATTATTAAGGTCATGAAATTTCAATGTTGTTTATTATTGTTCGAAAGTAGTATTTACATCATTAAATATTACTAATGAATAATGTATTGAGTTTTGTTTTCCTTTATCCAATTGTAGATCCTACTTAGCATAGTATTGCTAATTCATAGAAAAATATGATAATAATTTGCACATACAGTTAGTCATAACTGAGATTGCAGATCAAATATTTAAAGTCTGCACTAACATATTATTAAAACATATGAAATAAGAAATATGGTTTAATAATTGTAGGAATAACAGAGAAAGAGTATATTGTGTCGATACATATGCAGGCTATATAACATGGTTAATTATTACATTTGTTGACGAGTGCTTTGACCAATAAGCAATACGGTGTTGCGGCATTTCTGTGAAAGAAATGTTCACACCTTCGCTAAGACTCTAGGAGAGGCAGTTATAAACACAATAGGAGGTACATCCATGGGCTCTTTGAAGCTAATTACCTAAACATCTTGTCTCAGTCTTATATAAAATAATTATACCATATATCGGATCAGACATCTACACACGTTTCATGGGGTCAGCACACACACACACACACACGCACGCACGCACGCACGGACGCACGCACACACTCACACACTCACACACTCACACACACACACACACACACACACAGTCTGACTATGAATGATATGTGGGCAAGTAGTTTTTGCGCTACGGAATAAACCAGAAAGGGGATCCTCAAAGGATTGCCCTTGGAATCTACATAGTTTAATATCTATATATCGTGTTAACATGATTTAAATGGAACAAACATGAATATGTGCAAGTATTATATAAGTGTATAATTGGAAATAAAGCAGTTGGGTCTATGCTTAGATGGATCTGACTTTATGCGTGACTTGACCTACAGTATCATATATATAAATTTCATATAAACCGTATTTGACCTCAACCAACGTTCCATTAAATTTCTTACTGACTTTGAGTTAAGTGAAAGTTAAGCCTATACATGTACCAGTGTTTCCTACATCACATTTATATGCAATAAAATGTCATTAAATTTCTTGTAAAAGTGAATTTTAAGTGAAATTTAAGCAGACACCAGTGTTTCCTACATCACATTTATATGCAATAAAATGTCATTAAATTTCATGTAAAAGTAGATTTTAAGTGAAATTTAAGCAGACACCAGTGTCACAGGATGACCCTAGCGGTTGGGGCTAACTCAGGAAGGAATCAATGACGGTGAATGCATTTACATAAGTTTAATGCAACTTTTAAAATATGTTAAATATATATACAATTATCTAAAAAAACAAGCAATTACACAAATGAACTATGTAAAGAATGTTCTCATGAACGTTTAAGACGTTCTTAGTGTTGTTAAAGCTATAACAATGTTGATCTATGATCTAGCGCGATAACTGTGATGCGCGAGAGCTCATGAAGATGATGATGCGCGAATTCAATGGATGATTGTCATCAAATGCCTTCTGTAAGGGTTGATGACGCGATGTAATGATGGTTAACCTCCACTGAGATTGTGGGTGATGTTCCTCCAGTGAGGACTGATGACGGGCCCACATTGTGTCCCGGGGGTTGTCGTTAATAAAACCTGGCCATGCTTCGCAGGTACGGGGACCGTCTCCACCGCTCGTAAATGTTAATCGTGGAAGCTTAGCTCCACTCCGGAATATCCAAACCTGGATGGCTTACTCCAACCCTGGATGGCTTATATCCTGGATGGCTTATATCCCAGATGGCTTAGGCTGTAATTATACCTACGTTTTAGATGTCGGTTGACAAACATAACAATCTTGCATAATTATCATTACCCAAACAAATCATTATTCAATAAATATATGTAAGCTGTACTAATGATGAGTAGCAATGTATACATATTCTACAACGTCATGTATACGCCATGTACGTCGCTGTTAATCAATGCCCCTAATACATGTAATATAAACATTATCAAATCACTCATATATTACACTCACTGAGTTATGCATGCACGCATGTCAACTAATGACCACATTATACAACGCTATGCATACGCGTCGATCATTTATCCTAGTCACTCATCTCATTGTTAACTTATGTTAACAGTCGTGTATTACAATCACTGAGTTATACGCCAACGTTAACTAATGCACCTATTATCCACTGTTATCAAATTAATATTGTTTACAATTAATGATCAATTACAATAATTACATCTAATAAAGTAACTTCAAAATCATATGCTAGTCTAAAGTTAATGTTTGAGAAACCTCAATGCTAACCGGATGTCGTAACCGCCAAACAAGATGGCGCCGCCCACTGAATACAAATGTACGATAAAAGTTTTAATAAAATAAATACGAACCACATGTTGCCTGTGAGTTTTGACGTCCAATCTCTGAAAATATACCTATACGTTTACATGCATTAGCACAAAACTAAACTTATGACACGGCCTCTCTGGCGGCCACTTAAAATGTGCACGCTTTTACGTGTTACATGAATAGATCATGAATATTGTGAAATGGTTTCAACTCGAACAATAGATTTGGGTGTAACCGACAACTTACAAGAGCTATGTACGACTAATACGCTCTACCCGTGACATTTTGTGACAACCAGTGTTTCCTACATCACATTTATCCGCAATAAAATGTCATTAAATTCATGTAAATGTGCAGTTTGGGTGAAATTTTAGCGGAGAACGCTGTTTCCTACACCAGATTTAACCGCAATAAAATTTCATTAAATTTCATATAAAAGTGGAGTTTAAGTAAATTTTAAGCGGACACCAGTCTTTCCTATATCACATTTAACCTCAACAAAATTTCATTCAATTTCATGTAAAAGTGGAATTTAAATCAAGCTTAAACTATAACAAAATGTAGGTATTTTATGAAAAATTAAATGCCATTTAAAGATGAATTAGATCTGAAATTTAAGGAGGAATTAAACTTGCTGATACCTCATCATACTAGAAATTTAAGGGTAGTTTAATTGAGATTTAAGTTGTTATTAAACCCCTAATTTCATGCTGCTCACGACAAGACAATATTGCAGACAAAAATCAAACGTCACCGTCATTTTGGTCTTTAGGTAGACGTCATCTTAGGGTTCACAGCCTGTCCGGTCATAGCACAATTAAAGAGAAAAGCATAGTGGCGAACTGTAAAAGAGTCCACTACCAATCATGCAGTACGTTGAAAAATGATAGGGTCATTACCTCTTTTGATAAACATTTCAACAAGTTTAACAAAGATAGTATGAAAGTGATCATGACCAAGGATGTAAATCACGTCACCATAGAAGCTAGGTTGTGATAGTCATAGTTATAAAATGTAATCATGACATTACGTAACGGTAACCCTCAATTGGCTCTGATAATGTATCCTAAAATCGATTAAATTAAACTATTGTTTGGGGCGCTTGTTTCAGAAAAAGGTTTTTCTGCATTTAAATAATAAGTACATCAATTATATATCACTAGAACTGGTATTGTTTGAAAATCGGTTGAGAAATAAATATTTTACAGCCCAAATGAGTTTTAGATGGGGCTTTTTCCATGTAAATTCCATGTTGGTGGGACAGTAGAAAATTAAGAAATTTCATATAACTTCTTCAGTTAGCCTTCATATTGAGCTATAAAACTTTCAGGGTGTCTTAATTTATGAATATCCAACAATTTAAAACTATTTTGGGATAAACATTCTAAAAACAATATTTTCAAATTGTTCATGCAGCTGAATTTTGCATTGAAAATTCCCCATCAAAAACAGCTTTCGCACATGACATTTTTATTTCTCAACCGATTTTGAAAAGTAAGGTATTTTTATTTACCACTAAAAATGTATGTTTCACTGATATACAACTTATTTAGGTACGAGATGTATACCCATTATCACATATTGTCAGATCAAAACCAACCCGACTACCTTTTACCATTCAGGAGACGCAGAGAACAAACGATGCAGGTTAGAGTATGTATATTGCTACACAAAATAAACAATCTCCTCTGTAAAAAAGAGTATGATAATGGACCTTAGTGTATGTATGGGGCTTAACGTCGCTTGTAATAATATTTCAGTCATATCAGTACGGTTACTACTTGTAGCAGTAAGCTCTATGTTCAACTTTATTCTACTGATACGACGTAGACACATGCTACCAGTCTCATTATACTGATACCGGGTCGACCACTCCTAGAACAACCCTTTATATGCTGATCGTCAAGCTGTAAAGCTGTTAGTACTATTGCTGTGACGTCTTTGGTGTGACCCATTCAGGGATTAAACCCACGAACTGGAGCAGAATTATCATTACAGTTTAAACATAGAGTGCGTTTCAAACTCACATACCTAAATGTATTTAAGACTAAATTGCCGTACAAGTCCGTCTCTGTCCTTCACGAGGCAACTCTACAGCTGAACCTTGCAAAGGTTTAAGAGGTTTTATACTTAGCCACAATGTATGGGCTTGACAATGTATGGGCTTGGTTGGGGTGGGGTGGGGTGGGGTGGGGTGGGGTGGGGTGGGGTGGGGTGGGATGGGGTGGGTGCGGTGGGGTGGGGTGGGGTGGGGTGCGGTGCGGTGCGGTGCGGTGGGTGCGGTGCGGTGCGATGGGGTGGTTCGGTGCTGTGAAAAGCGGTGCGGTGCGGTGCGGTACGGTACGGTACGGTACGGTACGGTACTATGCAATAAAACTGGCATGACAAGAAAAAAAAATCCACTTATTGACATAATTTTCATTTGAGAATGACTTGTGACGTTAATAATTATCACATTTGCAAACATGTCTCAGTTTGGTGCCAATTTCAACATAGTAAAATGACATTTGAGTCCTAGCAGATCATATTGTTTTACTTTAAGAGCATTTGCAAATGTACGTGCATAGATGCAGTAACGGCTAGAACTGCATCGTATTTGCTGGTTGTCAATTTTCTCTGTCTGCATTATGTTGAAAATTGTTGCGTGACTTGTCGCGACATGTAATTTTGCATATATTTTGTTTCGTCTTTATATCCCATTTTGTTGTCTACAAGTACCTATAAAAGTATATGTCATAGGATCGAATATCTTGAATCTTACATGAATAATGAATAAAGTATACACCGATCCAGCATGTTATTTTTTATTTATTATCCTTTTCAGCCTTATGGAAGTATGTATTTATTTGACCGGTTAGTCAGTCCCTTGTCCTATACACATATCCGATATTCATTCCCGTTATGTTTTACTCACTAAATTTAGTTCTTCAAGGACAGATGGCGGGTGGGAGGATGGACGACGGCTTGGAGGACGGTCGGACGACGGACGAAGACTGTTACTGCCGTTAAATATCACGTTAAACTATAATGTGATAAAACTTATGAAAACTCTGGGATTAATTTATTTTGGTCTATAAAAAATTCAGGAGACGTTCTTGATAAAATTGTCAATAAAGGTCAAGTTTCATCAATAAGTACTTATGACTTCTCTACACTATATACAACCTTACCACATCATCTTAATTAAAGACAAGCTAATTTCTCACATTCAAAAAACATTCGCTAGAGACAATACTACATTTTTGGCATGTAATAATATTAAAGCGTTTTTTACTAACGGCAGTTTAGACAATTATACTATGTGGACTTACTATGAAGCACTCATCTTCCTATTAGATAATATTTTCGTCAGGTATGGTACCATCGTTTAAAGACAAATTGTTGGTATCTCTATGGGTACGAACTGGGCACCACTTGTCGCAGATTTGTTTTTATTTTGCTATGAAAGGGATTTCAATTTGAGTCTTTCACCAGATACCCAGGCAGATGTTAGTGAAGCTTTTAATGACACATTCTCGGTATCTGGATGACATAATGAACATTGACAACACTTTCTTTCCAACTATGGTTGATAATATTTATCCTAAAGAACTTCAGCTTAATAAAGCTAATATATCTGATAATAACGCTTCTTTTCTTGATTTAGATCTCTCGATTGAAAATGGTGAAATAATTAGCAAAATCTATGACAAGAGAGATGATTTTAATTTTGACATTGTTAATTACCCCCACTTGGATGGGGATGCTCCCTGAGCAACTTCTTATGGGGTGTAGGTGTCTCAGCTTATTCGTTTTTGAAGAGCTTGTACTCGAGTTGAGGACTTTAATATTCGCAATCTTTGTATAACTAAAAAGCTACTCAATCAGGGTTACCGTTACCATAAACTTCGTAAAACCTTTGCAACATGTTATTATCGTAACCCTGATCTTCTTTCCAAATATAAAATCCATTTAAGGACTCTTCTGCGACAAGTACTATCACAACCTCACTTCTATGGTGATGTGATTTATAAACTTCGTAAGATTCTTGGTCATGATCACTTTCATACTATCTTTGTTAAACTTGTTAAAAAGTTTATCAAAAGAGGTTATGACCCTATCATTTTGCAACGTACTGCATGCTTGGTGGTGGACCCTTTTACAGTTCGCCACTGTGCTTTCCTCTTTAATTGTACGATGACCGGACAGGCTGTAGATCCTATGATGGTGCCTACCTAAAGCCCATTGGGACGGTGGTGTTTGATGTTTGTCTATGATCTTTCTTGTCGTGCTCTTAATGGTTTATCCTCATGTTGCTCTGGTTTCTGCCAAGTCACTGAGTACCTTCATTGTGGCTTTCTAGGCTATTGTTGTTTTTTTGTATTATATATACACGAGCATATTTGTGTTTTACTTATATTGCCTATTGATGCTGCCTTGTTGGTTAGAGATTAGATCATGGCGGGGATTTCCTTATTTAAACTGTCCTGTTTTAATGGGATGGCATTAGGATAAGTGTGAGGTTTGCATGCACTGTCGTCCCTCAGGTATTTTTGGTCGTATCCTTAATTGGATTTCTCTTTGACTGCAACTACTGTGGTTGTTCCGTAAACGTTTTGATGCAATCTTATTTTCTCTGGATTAATGCAGACATTATTGTCAGATATTTCTTTTTGATGTGATGTATTTTTATGTCTTGTCAATTTAGGCGCTAAAGACAGGACAATAGCGAGGTAGTAACATATACAATTTATTAAACCAATAACCCGTATAGTCGGTAACTCCGTCTTCGCCACTAATTATGTTGTAGTTTGTCGCCGCTGGCCATGTTATTGTGTGAAAATTCCGCATTGAAAGTTCCATGGTCATCGCCATATGCATAGCATCTTCGGGATAGTTTAAATTTCTGTCATATTAACACGATTAATATTGGGTTCTGCTCAACCCGGGGTTAGAGGGCGTGAACTGTAGCAAGCACGTTTAACTAACGTTTATGAACAATCAAACCGAGACTGCAATATTTGTTGTATTTAACGTGATCGACGATTTCCAAATTTCTCCTTTCATGCTTTTCATTTACTTTTTAATTTGCTCATTTAATTTAGTTCCTGGTGCAGTGTAAATCTACGGTGACATTAAGTTTTTTTTGTGTTTTTTTATGTTTCATACATTTTTTACATTTAGGCGATCCCTTTGGATTCTGCAACACCATATATATCTAATGAATAAAGCAATACATTTACATATACTGATGAATAGTGTTACGGGTAATATGGATCATTCTAAATTAAAGAATGTTTTATAACAATTTACAAATCTCAGTATGTAAACAATAATTTAGAAATTACTAGAATCAGTATTTATATATGTGCTATTAATATAAACAATCTGACAGCTGGATTTGTAAGCATGTGCACTTGTATAGCATTATATACATGAGGGTAACAATAGGTGAGTGACGATAAGGTGGCTCGGTGCGTTTTACATTGACAAATGAAATAAAATGTGCATCCAATATATAATTTTTATTTCTGAATTAAAACATGTTCGCAAATTACGTGCATAAGCTCGGTTTATTAAAGCTGCAGTTTGGTCTAAAACAACAAATGAGTTGTTAATATGAACTGATGGTTAGAGATTAGACGTTTATTAGGGCGTTTAAATTATGAATTATCGTTATAAACACGATATTTACTATGTTATTGATGTGTGTTAAGTGAAACAATATGTTTTCTAAAAATTGAAAAGTCGAACAGGCATTGCATCGAAAACATCGAAAACAAATCTAAGGGGTACATTCTTCCTCGTATAACTGGAAATGACATCATCGGTTGAAAGAGAAACTATGTGTACACTACGAAAGGTGGCAAAATCACTGCAGTGTGTGTGTGTGTGTGTGTGTGTGTGTGTGTGTGTGCGTGCGTGCGTGCGTGCGCGCGTGCGTGTGTGTGTGTGTGTGAAAGTTGGAATTAAGTGACCATGATACTGAGTTGGACGAAAGGTCCAGGATTAAACGTTTGCAGAATATCTCACGATTTTGAGCTAGAATAAGTGTCTGAGGATGAAAATACATCGGATTCATCAACCGGGTTTACTACCTGTACATTATTACGAGCGTCAGATTATAAGGACTGTATGTTAACCGAAGTACAGACATTGGAAACATATATTTCGTTCGTATTTTTCATAATTGTTACATATATATAAATGAAATAGCATTCTTATTTCTACAGTATCGATAGGCCGCAAGTCACCGCCACCACTAAACACTGTAGGGGTGGCTTATTGCGGTGCCCTATTGAGGTACTGCGTAATTAGGGCGTAGGAAGGGCAGTTGTCAGAACTAGCGGCCCCGACCCATTGGCATACTAAATGTATAAATAAATGCAATAAAACATGTTTAAACCAATTATGGCGACAAACGTCCATATATTACAAGAGAGCGCACCATTTAGGGAAACGTAGCTTCCTGCCTTTCCGCGACTACAGAACTTGGTGTAAAATATTGCGTAAAGGCCTTTGCAAATTCAGAAATAAATCTGTTTTGGTCGATCAAAAACACCGGAGAAGTCATTGATAAATTACGGTGGAAGCATTGCCATGCCTATTCCACACTACACACCATTTTACCACATAATATGACCAAAGATAAATCAGCTAATATAGAAGACATTTTCTATAGAAGGGGCTACTTGTCTTGCTTGTAATAACGTCAGGGCTTTCTTTACAAACCCCTCCTTAATGATAAGTATAACATGTGGACTTGCGCTGATGTTTGTAGAGCGTTATCTTTTCTTTTAGATAACATCTTTATTAGATATGATAAAACCACGTTGTCAGTATTCATATGGTCACTAACCGTGCGCGACTTGACGCAGATTTATTTTAATACTGTTATAAAATAGATTTCATGTTGAGTGTGTCACCTGCTAGCCCTGAGAGACATTATTGATGTGTTTAATAATACATCTATGTGTCTTGATGGCATACTCCATATTGATAATCCGTTTTTTGCTCATATGGTCACTAATATTTATCCACCAGAACTCACGTTGAATAAAGCTAACAGTTCGGATACCATAGCAGCATTCCTTGATATTCGTCTCTCGATTGCAGATGGTTACATGCATACTACTAAAATCTATGATAAGAGAGAGCTGACTTTAACGTTGACGTCGTTAACTATCCAAATTTAGATGAGGATGTACCTCTTGCTATGTTTGGCCTGAGCATGTTAAGGATTTTAAATATCGAAATCAAGTTATTACATGTAAACTTCTTCAGAAAGAATTTCGTTATCATAAACTACGTAGATCTGTCTCAGTTCTATCGTCGCAACGAAAACCTGGAGATGGAAAAGTACAACCCCAACCTAAAACTTTTTCTGCGACTAAAAATATCACACACTTTATTCTATGGAGATGTGATCTATAAACTTCGTAAATTAAAGGGGTCTGACGGATTTACAAAATTAATCAGGAAATTCGTATTTAGTATTATAACGTACTTCATGCATTGGTGATTGACCCCTCTATAAACTATATATATATTATCAAAATCAAATGTTTGCTTTGTAATAGATATTCACGAAACACTCTTACGATGTTGTTAACCAATATCGATTGCTAGTGTTATTAAGGAGAAATAATCACTTGCATGTTATACACTCATCTTATAACATTGCGATCCTAATATGAAGGCTGATATAGGTATTTGGTCTCAGTCTCCAGCAGAAATATGACAGAGGAGCCCATCTATGTGTAAAATCACACAAATTAAGCGGCTGCATCTTCTTCTAAAATAAAGCCAGGTTTTGCGCACGTTAATAGCTAATAGTGTAGCTACAAAGCATAACGCTTTTCATTATCTGAAGGATTCAGTTAAGAATAAATCAGCCATACGTCACATACAGACAGTGAAAATTATTGTAATATTTGTTTTATCAATTAAAATTTATCATTAGATTTCAGTTCAGCAAGTTACATAACTATTAAAATATAGTATGTTGTACGCACAACTTGTCGTCTGCTTTTCGTGTGAGACTGACTTTTAAAGGCCGCCATCGCTCTCATTATTTCCTTTTGAATATCGTAAGGGCCGTCATATAAAACTGTAGCATCCGTCGATCATATCTAATTTAAAACGTGTTATCGTTAGAATACTAATCTATCACGTCTGTAAATAGCAGGAAATAAATAGTGTCAGGAACATGCGAATAAATTTAATATTTCTATCTTCAAGAGTTATTTTGTGTATATAGAAGTAGTTGTCTGTGTACTCCTGATAGTAATGTTCAGTTCTATCGAGCGGGATGGCGAAATGATACAACTGTAGTTTGTCTTCTTTGTCTCGGTCAACTGTTCCCAATTTCGGGTCAGAAGTCATTATCTCGTAAGAGTTTTAATAATTTACCTCAAGATAATTTGATATTGTATAATATTATACTGGAGACACCTTAACAATATCATATCTGGATTAGGTGAAAACTCATATCCGATATTTCTCTAAATATTTATTTTTAAATTTAATACAAATTCCTTGTTTATTTTTCCATAAGCAGCTGGTATATTTGGGCTGAATTAAGAAGTGAACCTGAGTTGTAACTGTTTTTTTTCTTCATATAATAATGACATTATTGTTTGGGCGCTTGTTTCAGCCAAAGGTTTTCCAGCAATTACATGAGCAATTTTGATAATACCAACATAATTTCTAGTGGTAATCAAAATTATCTTAGTTTTGAAAATCGGTTTAGAAATAAATATTGTACAGCCAAAATCCTATTTAGATGGAGCTTTTCCCATGTAAAGTCCTTGTTGCTGGGACAGCAGAAAATTAAGAAAACTCAAATAACTCAGTTAGCCTAAATATTTTACTATAAAACGTTCAGATTGTCTTAATTTATGTTTATTTAACACAATAAAACCATTTTTTGTTACCAATTGTAAAACAGAAGAAACTTGTTGCATTGAATGCCCTATCAAAAAAACTTTCGCATGTTAATATTTTATTTCTCAACCGATTTTGAAAAGATATATATTTTTATTTACCACTAAGAATGTCTGTTGTAAAGATATACAACTTTGTTAGCTACCGTTGAATTTTATCTGAACATTCAAAAATAATTTTGGCTAAAACAAGCGCTCCAAACAATAATAAATGAATTACACGTAATCATGTAAAATTGATTATTCGCAACAAACATCAAACGTTTCTAAAACTTGTTAGTTATTAAAGCAACTAGGGATCTTGACGCTCATTTTTCTTTATGTTTCCCATATGACATTTGAATAGCTTTTAAATGTTTTAGATGAGTCATGTGCTTTTAGCAGCCGTTAAACAACATTTAATGTAATTCAGTGGAGATGATTTGCTCTGTATTGCATATTCTTGCATTATAATTGTAAAATAGTTTTAAAGGGACACTTGACAATCTTGAGTTTTATATCACGCATTAAAATTAGCACAAGGATTTGTCAATCTTGTATCATTTTGACTTTAAAAACGCTTGTATATAATTAAATAAAAAAATAAGATTTCAATTGTCTTCGTTATTCTAGTTTATTGATGCAATATAATATGTAACTATTCTAATAATTAATATTAATGAACAAATGTTATGCAAGAAAACTAACGGGACGCGGTGAGTTTTAAAAAAATCAAGATTGCCGTGTGTCCCTTTGATACTAGATGGATTGTTGACTTTGAATTATTCGGCTTATATCATGACGACATATGCAAACAGAACCTAAAGTGTGAATACATAAATATTGTTTGTCCCATAATGCCTGGCTTGTGTGTGTAATTTTACTTATCACGCTTGATCGTTTGATCGTCACTTCCCAATACAGCTGCATATACATCCAATAAACTCCTTACAACTCATTTCTCGTTAATCGTTAATCGTGACTGCTGGATTCTCTACTGTAATAATAACAATATTAGTAGGTATACAACCGCTCTCCTACAATAATCACACTACAATAATCACACTGCCAACTGACAGTATTAAACCTGATGTCAAAAGCCACGATTTCTGCAGAATTAGTCTTTTCCTACCGTCTGCTTGATTAGTGTCAGCGTTAACTTCCATAGCTAGCAATAATATTCGTAATATCAGCAATCTTGTTTAAGGAGCTGCGAAGTGGAGTACTTAAATGCATACACACTACACCGAACACTTTAATATATGTGTCGTCCTTTTGACAGTCTAATGTATTTTAAATGAAATTGCATGTTTCGCATAACATTTTAGGCAGCAGAATCAACAACACAGCGAAATTCAATAATGACGGTATACTTCGAGGTAGACACTATATGTATAATACCTTGCTGTTTAACTTTCAAAGACGTTGCTTTTTTGCTTTGGCTGTAAGGCAGCTGGCGTGACCTCGTCAATAAGAAAAGTGCCCTTGAAGCAGGAGAACATGGATTCAAGCCTCACCGGGTCCACTGAGTTTCATCTGTGTGTTCTTGGTCAACAAACTTTCCCTTAGCCGCGTCCGTCGAACATACACTGGGCTGACCCGTGTATTGGAGTCTACCCTACGATGACCTTAAAAAACAGTAGGTAGTAGGAGTAAAACAGGTAACTGGATTCCTATGTATCCTTCTCCGCTCTCTGTAGTGTATAATCTGTTGATGATTTCAAACAACATTCAGTTTAATACTTTGGCTGTAGATGACTCCGTGATAATAGGAATACAGTCGAAAGTATATGTAGGTCACTAATGTGTACCTTGTAACTGTAGATTAAATTAGACCATTATTTTATTTGTCAACGAAGATTTACATGGTTGACTCATATATCGATGTTTATGTCGGACGAGAAAAAAAATGGAGAAAGTCTAAAGTAGTAAGAATTTGGGATTAGATTCTTCTGTATGTAATGTCCATTGTGTCACGATTTTCTCAATCATTACGACTCTCTCTCTCTCTCTCTCTCTCTCTCTCTTTAACGCTTTAATTCCATCTCTCTCTCTTAGACGCTTTAACGCTGTATGTGCATGTCAGTGGTCACATAACCCATCATTCATATCGACTTACTGTTTTTCCCTGATACATTCATTGTAATATAATCAAACATGTTAAACACAAATTAAATTGAGAACTATTTCACCCTGATTACTTACCGATATTGAACAAATTTGTTTTTATAGTGCAGTTCAATACATTAATCAATGATCCATTACATTTATTATAATAGGTACAATTAAACACTTACTTATGGCGTTATATAATGCAAACTACGCCAATTCACCGTTAAGGTTTGTTTGATTTGAACATGTTTCATGTACTACAACTGCAAATAAAACATGAACGACATTTAATTCTACACCGTGGACGGATTTGGCAGTTACATTGGACACCCTATTGTTTTTAGTTATAAACCAGTAATGTTTAATTTCCCTTTTCGGTGCCATAACGTAATCAAATATGGCTTTCCTTTCATTGCAACACGAGAGTTTGTGATAAATTATAATTGAACTCAATAATAATAATGGGTTTTATAGCAGAATAGTTCACATGTGAAAGTAATCAATATGTGTCTGATTCAAACGCTAAACTTATTGCCTCAACGTCTGTGTAACTGCAAAACATACTGGGACTGATAGTAGTAGTAGGTACGTTGTCCTTTACCCTCGCCGTATGGTACAAGCACCTTTGACGAGCATTTCAAAAGAAGAGTCTGGTCCAGTAGAAGCCGACATCCCTCGTCCAAAGTCCAAAGTAGTAGTAGAGTTGATAAGAACATGATAGATCGTCTGTAGCTGATTACATTCTGGAAGAAGATTAATTGACGAAATTGTAGATTTTGGCCAATCGGATTGCCTGCCTAACTGTGACTAGGTCAATCCGATTGCCAGCTCAAACTCGTCTCAGCCAATCAGGAAATAGATGATTACAAGTTGCCAGTAGGTCAATCCCATCGCTCGCTGAGTCCGAGCCATCGGACTTACGCGTGTCCCAAATAGGTCAATCATGTTGCTTGTGTTTCTCGTGTTTCTGTTGGTGATGGCTCCTCCGTTATCCACACCGTCGTATTCTATAAAATTCAGAACCCTAGGTTGCCCAACAGCATACGACAGGTGTACATTTCGCAGGGTTTGTCCAATAGTTGGTATCGGTGATCAGCGCAGTCTCGAAATTCCAGTAGTAGAATTAAGCGGCTCTTGTTAGTTCCAATTAAAATCAATTTAAAACTATGTACATGTACATGTTTTAAAAGCAGTTTGAAATGTCCATCTCCTGTGTCAAGGGCACGAGTGTTGATCACCCGCAGGACGCGTCGACATCTCCCGGTGAGCTGTACATGGACACGTCATGCTGGTCCAATGGTCGGAACAGGGATGTCCTGGGATTTATAATAATGGTCATGCATTATATACATTCCATGATCAAGGGGTGTGTCTGTCTCTATTCACCGCACACACACAAGTCCATGCTCACTGGGTGTACTCTGCATACACACACGTGCATTCCCTACATTCCAAACATAATTGGTGTATCCGTCATTTAGCTCCACGCAAATACATCCATTCCATACGTTGTATGCTCAAAGAAGGATTAGAGAAATATCAAATACTATCAGAAATTATTCCACATTTGACATTGTTAGTTATCCCACACTATGACGCGATATTTCCCGAGTATTTCTTTTATATTTGCCACATTTAATGCATTTTTCTAGAGCATGTCGTGGACTTAAATATTCGTCACGTTTTCCTAACTAAACTAGACGGCTGTTCCGTGGAACATGTGTGTCGCCTGTCCGCGCTTTGTCAGTATAACAATGTTTTTTGGACCCAGATAAATGGCTTTGACAAACTGTCCTGACTAAGTTTTCGTGAAGTAAAAAAGGAGTATTTAAAAAATGAGATATAGGGTCCTATAGAAACCACAGCATCCGAAGGCAATGACATCGTAGGTCCGCACTGTACTGCAAACAAGGACTTGATAATACAATGAAAGAGACAAAAAACAACAGAAAGGGTGCTGAAGACAGGGTTACCGACTTGGAACGGTCAGTAGGCAATAAGACTTACTGGTTAGCTTGAATCGATTTTATATGCGCACAATCCTCGCTATTATCCTGTCTTCAGCGCCCAAATAGACAAGACAGTGTAAACAAAACTAACCCATATAATTACCTTCAGTGTGACCTTGACCTTTATATTTTAGTATGGCCATGTTTATGTTGTCATGATGAGTATATATTGAAAGTTTGATAAAGAAATATCTAGAAATGAGAAAGTTGTAGCCAACGTTAAGTTTTCGTAAGGACAAAATGAGTATTAAACCCATATAATGACCTTCAGTGTGACCTTGAACTTTATATTTTAGCATGTCATGTCGATGTTGTCATGATAAGTTTGATGAAGAAATATCAAGAAATGAGAAAGTTACACGCAAACAGACAAACAAGAAGGCAAAAGTAATAATAAATGCAAACGACATCACAAACACAAAAGGGTTGACAATAGGGCTACCGCCTTGGAACGGTCAGTGGCAAAGTAGGCCACTGGGGGTTTAAACCGGTTCTAGGGTGCACCAAACCTCACACTTACCCTACTGTCATCCCAATAGAACAGGACAGTGTAATTAAAGAAATCCCCGCCATGATCTAATCTTTAACCAACAAGGCAGCATCAATAAGCAATATAAGTAAAACACAAATATGCTCGTGTAAATATAATACAAAAAAACAATAGCCAGCCTATTCATGCTGCCTAGTTTGTTGTAGGATTGGAGGATATAGTCTGGCGAGGATGTTGTAGGATTGGAGGATATAGTCTGGCGAGGATGTTGTAGGACTGGAGCATATATTCTGGCGTGGATGTTGTAGGATTGGAGGATATAGTCTGGCGAGGATGTTGTAGGATTGGAGGATATAGTCTGGCGAGGATGTTGTAGGATTGGAGGATATAGTCTGGCGTGGATATTGTAGGATTGGAGGATATAGTCTGGCGTGGATGTTGTAGGATTGGAGGATATAGTCTGGCGAGGATGTTGTAGGACTGGAGCATATAGTCTGGCGTGGATGTTGTAGGATTGGAGGATATAGTCTGGCGAGGATGTTGTAGGATTGGATGATATAGTCTGGCGAGGATGTTGTAGGATTGGAGGATATAGTCTGGCGTGGATGTTGTAGGATTGGAGGATATAGTCTGGCGTGGATGTTGTAGGATTGGATGATATAGTCTGGCGTTGATGTTGTAGGATTGGAGGATATAGTCTGGCGTGGATGTTGTAGGATTGGAGGATATAGTCTGGCGAGGATTTTGTAGGATTGGAGGATATAGTCCGGCGTGGATGTTGTAGGGTTGGAGGATATAGTCTGGCGAGCATATTGTAGGACTGGAGCATATAGTCTGGCGTGGATGTTGTAGGATTGGAGGATATAGTCTGGCGTGGATGTTGTAGGATTGGAGGATATAGTCTGGCGAGGATTTTGTAGGATTTGATGATATAGTCTGGCGTGGATGTTGTAGGATTGGAGGATATAGTCTGGCGAGGATGTTGTAGGACTGGAGCATATAGTCTGGCGTGGATGTTGTAGGATTGGAGGATATAGTCTGGCGAGGATGTTGTAGGACTGGAGGATATAGTCTGGCGAGGATGTTGTAGGATTGGAGGGTATAGGTTGGCGAGGATGTTGCAGGATTGGAGGATATAGTATGTCGAGGATTGATTTATTTACATCGGCACTTGTATTGTGATGGATATAGGTTAAGAGGACGCTGAGGTTTCTGTAGGACCCTATATCTCATTTTTGGTGCAACCTAACAACTGGTTTAAATCCTAAGTGGCCTTTTGGCGACTGACCGTTCCAATGCGGTACTCCCCCCCCCCCCCCGCCCCCACCCCCACCCCCATTTTAACCCTAATATGCCTGTTATGTTTACATATTTAGCTTCTATTTCTCCATGTAATGCGTTATTTGTTTTGCAAGCGTATGCTATTGCTTGACTGTGAATGCTACATTGTCTGATAGACTAGTATACCTATTTTGATACTCAGAGAATATCTAGGTGTTGAAAGAAGGTAACTTAAACGTTGTTTTCTATTGTAATTCTTTGAGTAGATACATATCTCATATATGATGTTATATTCTCTTATTCAATTGGATATTTGATTTCACCGAAAAATAGATCACACAAAATTACAACAAGAATTTCAAGGCGACCATTCTTGAGGAAATGGATGTATTTAGGAATCTGTATCTGACGTAAACAAAATCATTGTTAAGGCAACCTAGTTAAGCATAGTAACTGGCCACTGACTTCTAATGGAATAAGTATTTCCGAGAGCAGTACAATCTACCAGAAAAAACAGAGATGAGTGTGGATCGGTGATCATTAAATACTAAGTGCTTTGTTGTGTTGTTTACAATGTGATATACGTAACGTACATATTCATGACAAATACTCGAATGAACTCACCCGTTAACTTTCGTAAATACGTTTAGTTTGTTAGAGGTTCAATTGAAGATCGGCCAGTCTAAATAATGAATTTGGTATGTGTGTCAACAGGTTACATGTAGCTATCAATATACCAATAACTGTCTTGTACGCCTCTTTCAAATATATGGGAAGTCAAATAAATGTAAGAACAACAACAACGAAAAACGGGAAACCACAAAAATAAAAGGGTTGGCAATAGTGGTACCGCCTTAGAACGGTCAACGGCAAGATGGCCGCATATTCACAGACATCCCAGACATCCTTCGACTGCAGAATCTAATATAATGTTATTACGCCAATACAGTAATGCTAGATATAGACAAGGAAATTGCTTTCGGTATAAAAAATATTAATTACAAATTATGTAAGATTTGATTTCGCTTAAACATCCGGTGTGTAGATTAGCTGTCAGTTTAAACGTCGGAAAATATCAGCCCACTAGAATTGCCTTTCAAAATTTCGCATTGAGTGAACAAATAGTCATGTACTGTAATGGCTTGTGAATTAAATATAGCTTTCACGCTCTGTAATGTTTGCATTAGTTAAAGGACATCGGGCGTTTTAGTGAATGGAAAATGCTTACAAAAATCACACATCATTATGTTCAAACCAATATCATAGACACACATGAACAGTTCGTCCGTTAAAGCTATTTAGGCAAGACTGTTCATCCTGTTCACCAGCTGTTCATAAAGTGAAATGTTATAAGCCCGTGAACTTGTGAGGAAAATATATATCATATGAACAGCCAGTATTACTACTGTACACGAGTTCACAGTCAGTAAAATGTAAATCAGTGGAACAAAGATGTTCTTATAATACATTTATTGCAGGCCTTGTTTGTTTTTTTGTTTTTTAAAAAGTAATAATTCCGACTTGGAAATAAATCCCTAGGGATATTTATGTTACTCCATGGTTTTTACCCAGAAAAAGCTATATTAAAGAGTTCTCTACGGTACTGCGTGTATGTGGATACTACTGGAGTTGGAAATAAACTTAAGTCCAAAGTTCAGTTATATATATATATGAGCCGCAACACACGAAAACGTCCCTTCCGACGTTTAGACGACAACGTCATAAAGTAACAATTTATGACGTTGGGCGGTAATCAATTAATTACTAGTCAAATTTCTTGTCACTTCCGTGTTTTTCCTTATTATTATATCATCATGATCATAGGGAATAAGTTTTCTTAATTTAAATAGTAGATGCTATAGAAAATGGTAATTGTTTAAGATTTGTGTTGTTAATTAATAAACGACGTCGTCCAAGACGCCGACGTCAACGTCAAAATAAATGTTGAGTACAATCTTTTAATTTTCAAATTGAGATAAAAAAATAATTAATTAAGATATCAACATAAAATAAAGAGCTTTTTAAAGAGAAAATCACCATGTCTCATAAACATCACAAAACATAAAATGTCAAAAATGTGTCTGAAGGGTCGTTTTCGCGTGTTTCGGCTCATATATATCTGTACACGAAACAAATGGTAGGTACGACTCTCTCTCTCTCTCTCTCTCTCTCTCTCTCTCTCTCTCTCTCTCTGAAATGCATAATAAGGCATATTAATGATCTTGTAATCATTAGTTCATATTACATAAACACATATGATATCAAATACATGTATTTATAACAAACATGCATTCCATATGTATCGATTCATAAAGAATATATATAAATGTATTTATGTGTATAGTGGCCTGTTGTAGCTAATACTTATAAATACATTGGTGTAACACCTGACACAACACAGCTTTATACATTGATTTTCCAATTTATGGAATTAAATGTATCTCTCATTCTCATACAACTGTCTTCACCATCCACTACTGTGTAGTTAATCATATATGCAAGTTAATAACATTGTTATATGTTGTGCAAAGATTTGAAAGGATAGTGAGTATCTAATAATAGTACAATAGCGTGTAATTACAGACTGTCTTAGATTTACACAAAAAAAAACCACTGGACACAACAATTAAGTCATGTGACCAAACGTCCGGGTAAAAAACATCTCAAGCATAACATATAGTTAAAGGGTTAAAAACTACAGTTAACCATAATTATCACTTTGTAACACACTCCCCCTGTCTGAGAAAATGACTCTAGTCATTTCTGTCATAGTCCGTTGTTTGACGATCTCCATAACATATCTATAACTATCCTACACGTATGCGTTTCTTACTTAAGAAATAATAAACATGTACCTGTTTTTTATCGGTGAATAAAATACAGTTAGGAGTTCGGATGCGTAGTAATTAAATCACGGGTGCGTTAGAACGAGTGATTTAATTACTCGCATCCGAACGACTAACTGTATTTTATTCACCGATAAAATACAGGTATGTATTTATTATTTCGATTCTAACACAACAATAACCGAATTGTTTACGCTATTGTTGGGGCACTGTATATTATCTCGGAGGTCAAGGTAATTAGGCTGCTATGTTAACAGGCTGTTCCATTGGGCGCCCCCGTATGAAAAGTTCTGCGTTTCAATACACTAGTAGTCACGTGAAAAACAATTAAGTCATTGCTTACGTCATATAGCTTGCGCTGTATGACGTCAAACGTTCTCACCTTGTTCAAGATGCTTATTAATGTTATATGTACTGATGCATATGATGGGTTTATATCGGGGTGTGCACGGTTGGGATCATGGCAAGTTTGTTGTAATTAACATTTCATTAAAATTACTGTTGAGTTTGTCTTCGTGACGTATATTTACCAAATGACGTCATGTAACGTGGCGCTTCCAACGGATGAAATATACGCGGGGAATTAATGGAAAAGCTGTATTGTATCGTAGAATAACATACACTGTCAGCTGTCGCTCTTCTTTGTGTATATGAAAGACTGCGGAGGTCGTGTTAGAATCATACATATATAATATATGATAACAACTCTAATCAGTAATACATAATTGCTATTTATTACACTACTTACTCCAATCTGAGCTCATATTAATCACTTATCACACCAGAACTTACCAATCTTTTAAAACAAATGCTTATTTTAATGCAATTTGTGTCTTCACAACTTTACATATTAAAAAACAAATAAACATGTATTGTAATTAATTGTAATCCACGTGTACTATCAGTAATTACAATGTATGTCAACACAATACATCAAATGGTATAACCTTAATTATTTGATATATTTTATTGTATTGTTCAACCTGAACACATCCTTAAAGTAGTATTCTTCTTCTTCCTGAATACACACACGTGCATTCCCTACATTCCAAACATAATTGGTGTATCCGTCACTTAGCTCCAAGGTGATCTAGATTTCTTTATGATTCCTGCTGCTAATAGTTGCTGTAGATGTTGACGTACCTCTCCTATCATTGCTGGTAGTAATCTCCTATGTCTATGTTTGAATGGCACCTCGTCAATAAGATCTATTCTGTGTTTGATGTGATCACATTGTACTATGTCAATGTCGCTTCTAGAAAGTATATCTATGTGTTTCTGCAGGAGTTCTCTAATCTGTCTGGTCTGTTCACTGGTGAGGCTATTATTGTTGTCTATATGGATTTCATTCAATATTCCTTCATCTGTTTCTTCTCTAGTAATTCATCTTCTATGAAACAGGCTGTGATTCTGCTATGATTGACTTGGGTGATATCACAACACTATTAGTAGTCAGATTAGAAACGTTAACTATTAACTCTTTGTTTCTTCCATATTCAAAGTTCACTAATCCTGGTGTTATGTCTACAAATGCTGGTAGTGACGTATCTTCTGTCTCATGTATAATAGCACTGGTTTGACCATATCTCATTTCCTTGTCTGTATAGCATATAATATCTTTGGTCTCATTTGGTCCAAGTATAATCTTTCCTGTTTCCGCACTTTGGACTAACGCTATTCTATTCTTACTTCTCTTAAGCTCATCTTCTCTGGTTTTGATGACGTAAAACGACAAGTAACAAGGCGTATATAAGCTGGCTTTTTGTAAATATTGAGTTCCAAAGTTTCTTTTACATTCTTCTTGTAGTTCTGTGATTATGTTGGTTCCTATGATAACTGGTGTCCTTGCTGAATAATTTGTATCTGGAGTTATGAGGAATACACAACGTTGTGGTGAAGCTTTTGGTAATCCTTCTGTGATTAAGAGTTCCGTTTCAATATATCCTAAATATGTTGACCGTCCGCACATTCTATTCTAATTATTTCATCTAATGGTTTCAGCTGAGATTTTTTTAAGCTATTCATCTAAAATGTTTCCGAAATGGCGCTTATACAACTTCCTGTGTATAAAAGGGCTCTTGTTTCAATAGTTCCAATACTGACTATAACCTCGTTAGTTTCTAATTTAGGGTCTTGTTTGACTGCGCCTTTGTTTGACCCAACAAAGGTTCTTACAACAGAGGCACTTACTCTTTTGGGTAGTTCATTGCAATATGTCCCTGCTCATTACAATTAAAACATCCTTTCATTCAATTTCATGTGCGGACAGTTCCTTAACCTTCTCTAATTCACTGTTCTTCTTTTCCACATTGACTGCTACATTACATTTCTTTGTTTCCTCCATAACCTTCATAACCGCTGTGATAATCTGTGATTGTGTCATACTTGTACGTTGCAATTCGTTTTATTTGCAGCTTTAATCCCTGATATAATACACTTTTTCAAATAGGTTCATCTCTTCTTTTCATTCCTTCCAAATTCACTGCTTGTGTAAATATCTCTGCAATCCTTGATGCATAGCTTGTTATGTCTTCATTCGTTTTTTGTTGACATCCATAACATTTTCTAAGTACGGTTTCTTTGGTTTCTATAAATCCAACGCGCTTTCGAATTTTTCCACTACTTTTTGAATGGTAACGCCAGTTCCTAATCGTCTCAATATATCTCCCGCATTTCCTTTCACAGCTCTTCTAATTCCTAACAAAATATGTTCTTCGGGGAACACCTTTTCTATTAATAATGAATCAACTTTATATCTAAATGTCTGCCATATCACTTCCCCTTTAACTGCTTTGATAGTTTAGGAAAATGGCACCGTTTCCACTAGTGGTCGTTGTAGCCGGTTTCGAAACTGATGCCTTAACTGATCATGGTGGTGGTAGAACCCATTTGTCATAATCGTCTTCTTTCTTCTTTGCATCCTTTTGATCTTTCTTTCTTACTACCTTTTTATCTCCATTATAATGTTCTAAATATTTTACGACATCTTCTGATTTAACTATCTTTTGCTTAAGTTTTAACGCATGAAATGCTTTTAACACATTCTCGTCTTCTTCCGAAACTCCGTAAACTAATGGCGATCTTCCCATTGGCATCGGTAAACTTCCCATTGGCATGGGTAATCCTTCCGTTGCCATTGGGGATGCTCCCATTGGCATTGGTGATCCTCCCGTCGCCATGTCTATGTTGTCTTTTTCTTCCTCAGAAGTACTACGGCTGCTCTTTCTACTTGTCATTCTATGTCACTTGTATCGTATTCTTGTCTCAATACTATAATAAATGCACTATCAAGAGTGTATCCTTTAAATTAAGTTCACACTATAAAACAATTCCAAGGTAAGAGTCTTTTACGCTCACTTTGCAATCACAATTCAACATTAAGAGTCTTTTACGTTCACTTTGTAATCACGCTCACTTTTCAATCTCAATTCAAATTTAATAGTCTTTTACGCTCACTTTGAAATCACAATTCAAATTTAAGAGTCTTTTACGCTCACTTTACAATCACAATTCAAATTTAAGAGTCTTTTAAGCTCACTTTGCACCAACTTGATTCGCCTTCGAGTATATTCACATTAATTTCTCTCTATTGCGCTCAATATTGTCAACTTCGATTCATCAATGCGCCACATATTGTCAATTTTAATTCACTATTGCGCTATTATCGACTTTATTGCACTATTGCACTAACCATTGTCGACTTTAATTCAATTTTGCGCTAACTATTTCAGCTTTACTTCACTTTTGCGCTAACTACTTCAACTTTACTTCACAATTGCGCTAACTATTTCAACTTTATTTCACTGATGAGCTAACTATTTCAACTTTACTTCACTGTTGCGCTAACCATTAAACGCTAGACATATAGCAGAACTTAAGTGGATGACAAACTTACAGACACCTTATCCACTCGGCCTTAATAACAATATTTATTAACCAGGATATATTTCAAAAGATCCTAACATTGACATTTTTTCTATATTTTCTACTCTAGGTCTCATGGTCGTCGGCGTAATCGTAACATCAAACGTAAATCGCGTGTAATTATTTCAGTTGCTGATTTACATACCATTTTTAAACAGTCTATAAAGCACTCTATGATTTCATGGCTTACCTCTCTGTCCATTTCTTCATTTATAATAAGTTGATCGACGAGTAAGCAAACAAAATATTCATTCGTACAGATCCCTTGTATAACACTGCTTCCATAATTCAAAGCTACACACAGCATGTTCTCCGACCGCATATTGACAAAGGATCACGTTAGGCATTTTCTAGGGACCCAAACTTTCTTTCTACTTGGAAAAAGTCAATTCTTAAAATTATAGATACACGTATTAGCTTTTATAAGGATAACCCATCTTTACTTCCTCCGAGACCTAGGTTCTCCTTTCGTAATTTAAAATCGGGAATTCAAGAATTTCATAATAAATTTGTTTTATTCCTGCTGATAAAGCAGCTAATAATATAATTATTGTTTGACGCCTACATTACGTCAACGTTTTATCTCTGGAACTCGGTAGCACTAAATCGTATACTCCAGTTCATTCTACTGAGGAGGATGTTGTTTCCACACATATCACTCGGTGCACTACTTTCAAGGCTGGGGTAGACAAAAAACAGAACAAACTGCCAACTATGTACTGGATTCCTAAATTACATAAAAATCCGTATAAAGCCCGCTTTATTTCGAATTCTAGTGCCTGCACCACCACAAACATCTCCAAACGTTTAACTTCTTGTCTTGCTGCCGTTAAAGATCACGTTAAACAATATTGTGATAAAACTTATGAATACTCAGGGATTAATTTGTTTTGGTCTATAAAAAATTCAGGAGAACGTTCTTGATAAAATTTGCAATTAACGTCAAGTTTCATCTATTAGCACTTAGGACTTCGCTACACTATATACAACCTTACCACATCACCTTATCAAAGACAAGCGTATTACTCCTATTAAAAAACATTCGCTAGGTTTTTTACGAACGGCAGTTTAGACAATTACACTTTGTGGACTTGCCAAGAAGTTTGTGAAGCACTAATCTTCCTATTAGATACTATTTTCGTCGGGTATGGAACGACAATTTATAGACAAATTGTTGGTATCCCTATGGGTATGAACTGTGCACCCCATTCCGCAGATTTGTTTTTATATTGCTATGAAAGAGATTTCATGTTGTCTTTCACCAGATATCCAGGAGGATGTTATTGAGGCCTTTAATGACACCTCTCGGTATCTGGATGACACATTAGACATTGAAAACCCTCTATTTTCTACTATGGTTAATAATAAATACCCTAAAGAACTTCAACTTAACAAAGCTAATATTTCATATGCTAACGCTCCTTTTCTTGATTTACATCTCTCCATTGAAAATGGTGAAATAACTAGCAAAATGTATGACAAGAGAGATAATTTTAAATTTGATATTGTTAATTATCCCCATTTAGATGGCTATGTTCCCCGAGCAACTTCTTATGGGGTCTTATGGTGACGTTTGATATTTGTCTGCGATCTTGTCTTGTCGTGCCCTCATTGGTTTATTCTCTTGTTGCTCTGGCTTCTGCCAAGTCATTGAGTACCTACTTTGTGGCTTTCTGGGCAATTTTTTTTATATTTATATATACACGACCATCTTTGTGTTTTACTTATATTGCCTATTAATGCTGCCTTTTTGGTTAGAGAATAGTTCATGACGGGGATTTCTTTATTTACACTGTCCCGTTTTATTCGGTTGAAGGTAGGGTAAGTGTGAGGTTTGGTGCACCCTAGAACCTGGTTTAAACCCCCAGCGACTTTGTTTTGCCACTGACCGTTCCAATGCGGTAACCCTATTGTCAACCCTTTTGTGTTTGTGATGTCTTATTTGGCATTTTACTGATCTTTTCTCATCTACTCATTTGTTTTTTGTTTCTGTGTGTGTTTGTGGTTGACTTTCGTTCTTGAATGCTGCTTTTCCTGTTCGATTTTTATATCGATATTTACACAACACAGCTTGATATATTAACTAACCAATTGATGGAATTAAATGTATCTCTCATTCTCATACCACTGTCTTCACTATCCACTATTGTGTAGTTAATCCCTTTGAATCAACAAACACAAACAAGAGAGAAAAGGTAGCAGATTTGGCGGTTTTATAGAGTATGTTCATTTGGGGTAATATAATGTGCTTGATGATTCAAAAGGATCAGTAAGTAATAACACTACTGATTGGTAGTCGAGGCGACTAAGTATACCATGCTTTAAATAGGTAAGATAACGGCACAGAACGGGATTTAGAAAATGAGAAAATTATCCTTTACAAGAACATAAATCAAAAACTAAAACACGCGATGGCACCGTTGGCCCGCACTGGATCACAAACAAAGAGCAAAATAGGATACAACGAAAAGTACAATACACAACACAAACAGGGATGAATACAGGGTTACCGACTAGGAACGGTCAAACGACTAAATGCAGTCTGATATCTTTATTTACATCTGGTCGACTGGTATTCTTCCACAGGGGATTGTTTGGTAATGTCTTCTCTTTGCACTGAACAACTACAACTTTCCATGTAACTGTGAACAGCTGGGTTTTCAGTAGCTAAATGTGTCATTACAGATAGATAACTTAAAAGGTATCTTACATAGTTAAGGTTTTTATATATGAAATATACTAGTATAGCTTTATAGCTTTTGCTGAAGTTAAATGAAGTTTCCAGTTACCTTGGCTTGAAGCTCTTAACAATTCAAGCATGTAATCAACCGTATCCATGACCGACAACCAGTATGATAACAAACTCACATTGTCATTGCTAATGAATGTAAGATCACACGTTTAATATATAATTATATTATATACCTCGATTTGCATAATATCTTCAAAAACCTCACTGCTTAAATGTTCACCCTGATTTCCATCAAACAAATGAATTATACACGTTTTGTCTACTTGTGGTCGTCTTATTGGTAATTTGCTCCCTAAGTCAACATCAATACCTTTTTACTTTGTTCTCTTTTTTTTTTTACTACCGGTACTTCCTAGCTCCTTGTTATGAATATGTCTATGGTCGAGCTTCATTCAGTTTAAATATGTCGGTTCATGACTATTTTTTTCTAATGGTATTTTTCTGTAAGGAAGATTGAATTTATGATTGTAAGCTAGTGTAAAACGTTTATTTTACTTCCTGAAAGGGAAATGCTGTAGTTAGTTAGTGGTTCTTTACAAAAATCAATAGACCAAGAGAGGCTCAAAAATATACATTGAAACACTGCTTAGAACGTATTAATCAATACCATTTTAAGCTTATCTTTCTATTCAGTTCTTTGTTTAATGTGCTAGCATTAGAACAAGTCATTTTTTATCTATTTATGAACCGGTAAATATTAAAAGCGAGCAATACAAATTCAGACAAATTACTTTTAAACATACGGAATTGGTCTTTGGCGTACCCAAAAACCAACTTGCCTACTAAGGGAACATTTGTATAATTGTGTATATGTTTTAATGTCTTTGGCAATAATACAAATCACGTGATCGACCATAGGGAAATACATAGGGTTAAATATTAGCACATGCTTGATGCTTGATACCAGTTTAATATATTACACAATAAGTGTATGCATAAGTAAAGAAAATACCATGAACGTGGGCTCCCAAGTGCGGCAATCACCCCATCAGCGTTCCGACAGTGTTATTTTTTAATAGTATATGTCAACAAAGTTGATGCACAGTGATGATGCAAACACAATTACCATACCAATAAATATATATCCTATGGTTTGGTAGCGATAAAATAATGTTTGGAAGCCATACTTCTAACAATATAAAAATAATATTATAAAATTAATTGGTATTTTTACAAATACATGATCCCAGAGATTTTGTTTTTTTTTTAATTTTGATTTCCTTTACAAAAAAGATAATATCAAGTAATAAAAACTATATCTCTTAAATGCTGTAGACCAACAAGCTTAACAGGATTTTCAAAAACACTTAAACTTTAAAAATGCCGGCCATTAATTTAAAAAGAGCATTCCATTCCAGTCCATTGAATTTTTGATAATTTTTGAAAGGTTTTTTAATTAAAATAAAGTAAAATGAATATACTATAGCTCTGAAATGTATGCACTTTGTAGGCAGATGCAATAAACAAGATTTGTGTATAATAGTATACTTTGAAATGCACTCCTGGCTCTGTATTTATCGTTCACAGCTTCAATGCTGTGGTTAGTGGTCGCCATATGACCTTAACTGTTGGTGTGATTTCAAATACAATTCAATTCAATGTCTCATTATCTATTTGCTTGATATATTTCGATGCTAAACCTCGTCTTCCTTGTTTTATAAATACAGTACATGCATTGGGACTGATTATAATATTTCAATATATGTGTCATATCAGTCAATAGATATTTGGAATTAATTCAACAATTTTCAAGAAATAAATATTATTTCAGTAATTGTCATTCGTCTGTGCCAATGACGACCCGTGCTGCTTTCTTATTCATATGTCTCCATTTCAGACTCATTTCAGATGCATGCGCAAATGTCATTATGCTCGATGAAACAAATAAACAAATAGAATATAAACATATGCTTTTAAATGTAAAAAATATAATACATTTCTACACATTTAACAACTTTCTTTTTAAAATACGGAAATTATTTGTATCGGGACGTGTACATCGGATACAAAAAAACTTGTATCATTCTTTTAAATTAATTGTTAAAGGTATGAAAGGAAAGGATTGTAAATTATATTTCGGGAAGCGCAGTGACTAACTATACATGGTTCAATCATTAAATATGCCGTGCATTGCAGAATAATTGGATCATAACCCACTTTAAGATTTTTATTAAACAGGTATGAAAGTAATCATGACCAAGGATCTAATTACATTTGTAAAAAACGTCGCCATAGAAGTAAGATTGCGATAACTCTTGACGCAGAAAAATTCTTCAATCACTTTAATATGTCAGGTACGATTCCGCAAAAGTATTTCGATGTTTATGATAACGGTAGCCCAGAAGGAGGAGCCTTAAAACAAACAAATACAAAAAGTTGTTGCCAATGGGTCAGTGGCCAACAAAAAGACGTTGATAGTTTAAACTAGGTTCTAGGGTGCACGAAACCTCACTCATACCCTATTGTCAACCCAGTAAAACGGGACAGCGTAAATAAAGAAATCCCCGCCTGGCTGAATGAAGCCTGGGTATCCTCTTTAACAAACAAGGTAGCATTAATAGACAATATAAGTATAACTCATAGATGGTCATTTACAAATGAACATAGAAAGGCTAGAAAGCCACAATACAAGTACTCAGTGACTTGGCAGAAGCCAAAGAAGTAGAAGCAGAAGATATATGAAATATATGAAAATATAACCCATAAAGTATAAGATACTGCTCGGGGAACATTCCGGTTTAAAAGGGGATAATTAACAATGCCAAAATTGATATCCACTCTCGTGTCATATATCTTGCTAACTATAACTTTGTTTTCAATAGAGATATGCAAATTGAGTAAAGAATCTACAGAACGGGAATAATGATGGATAGTAAAATTTATTATAGAAACGGGTTAATGTCAATTTGTCATTTGACTGAGTCATTAGTTAAAATCTCAACATTAAATCTAAATAATTGCAATATAAAGCATCTTCACAGTTTCCTGAACACAGAAGTCCTATAACCGACGGAAATGTGATTCCTATTCCTACACAAACTTCATTTCAAGCTCATATAGCGTAATTGTTTAATTTGCTGTTAGTAAAAAATGGTTGTGTATTGTCACAGACCAATCTTGTTGTTTTCTCTCTGTTAAACGTATTTTGAATAAGAGGAATTAGCTCGTCTTTGATAAGGATGTGTGGCCAGTAGTATATAATCACTATTCTACTTAAAGCCACAGTGACTGGGTGGAAGACTACAAAGGGACACTACTGATTCAACGTTTTCAGATTTTCTGTAGTGGTGCATACACTAGAATAAGCAATAAAGTGGTCTTTAGAATATTGCGTTGTTTATTTTCGGAATCCGATACATCTATGGTAGTTTGTTTTGCGTTTTGTCCACAACAATCCTGAAAGTGGCGTACTAAGTTCTGTAAATGCTACATTTCCCGTTCGACTGTTATACCTACCTTAATAAGTTACATATTCGGAAACATGACCATACCCCGGAGTTCTTCAATACATACCTACCTTAATAAGTTACATATTCGAAACATGACCATACCCCGGAGTTCCTCAATACAGCCTTGCCTTAATTCAGGCTTTCTGCAATAATGACATTATTAGCTGGGTTATAGCTACCTTAAGAAGTTACATATTCGGAAACATGACCATACTCCGGAGTTCCTCAATACATCCTTGCCTTAATGCAGGCTTTGAAGTAGTATACCGCTTAAGCCGGTGCTAGTGGGTGTTGCTTCTTTCATTACTGCTCGTGAACAGACTCAATAAAACCGAGTCTGCTGCTTTATTCTCTTAACTGTGTTTGTTGCTCCCAAAGGATCAGTATCAGTATTTATTAACATTCACTCTAGCGTTCGTTTAGTGCAGAGTGGCGGCTGTAAAAGTCTCCCCGTGCTACGAATCAGTAGTGTTATTTTTACTGGTCCTTTGGGACAGGCGAGCCCAATATAGGTGGCTTTGAAGTAGAATACCGCTTAAGCCGGTGCTAGAGGGCGTGAGAGGTGTTGCTTCTTTCATTATTTCTCATGAACAGACTCAATAAAACCCAGTCTGCTGCTTTATTCTCTTAATTGTGTTTGTTGCTCCCAAAGGATCACCTTTATCAGTATTTATTTATGCAATAATGACAGTATTAGCTGGTTGTTTTCCAGAGTATCTATACAAAATGTGTTTAGTAATTCTTGGATTCCTGTTTTTAAATTATGAAATTATGAAATGTTTGCCTCTATCCATTAAAGCTAACCACTGCAATTTAGTTCTCGTCACTCTCTTCGTTGGCACACTTCTGATTACCGAGATGTAGATTATATATGAAAGCATTGCTTTTGCTTCATTATTCTTATTCAATGACGAAGAAAATGAAACAAACAACGATCGGTTATAGGAACATGATATATAAACATATATAATTATATTAAATACGCGAGATGTAATATCAAATAAAAAGCTGGAGTGCCGCTAATACACAATAATATGTCACATAAATATGTTTTTTGTTGACAAACTAGTTGCTTGACGCGTCTCACCGAAACATTCCACGCAAACAGACAAACAAGAAGGCAAAAGTAATAATAATTGCAAACGCCATCACAAACACAAAAGGGTTGAAAATAGGGCTACCGCCTTGGAACGGTCAATGGCAAAGTAGGCCACTGGGGGTTTAAACCGGTTCTAGGGTGCACCAAACCTCACACTTACCCTACTCTCATTCCATTAAAACAGGAGTGTAAATAAAGAAATCCCCGACATGATCTAATCTCTATTCAACAAGGCAGCATCAATAGGCAATATAAGTAAAACACAAATATGCTCGTGTAAATATAGTACAAAAAAACAATAGCCTAGAAAGCCACAATGAAGGTACTTAATGACTTGGCAGAAGCCAGAGCAACAATAGAATGAAAATACTATTTGCCGAAAGGCCGATTTTTAAACGTTACCATTGAAAGATATTTCTGTCATCGCAATTGGGTGTACACCACACATATTAACATTTAATGTATAAAGTGAAAACAAATTTACTAATTATCATTGAATTTCGGATACTATATTGTTTTACATTATAATATGTTATGTATACGTATAGTAGATGAATGAGAACCATTTAACCATACAGTTGTACCTTCGACTGTCTTCTCAGACGTCTTAATCGATACGTATATATCTGTATGTGGATTTGGCATGCCTTTGCCTTGCTTGCATGGACAATTCAGACGTAATTGTGAATAAAGGAAAAGCTGTAATTGAAGTAAGTTTATTCAAGGAAGCATGCTAGTAAAAGATTTAGTACATGTCACTGTGCTTTATAGTGTTACCTGTATATCTGAACATTTACATGTATTGTTGCATGTATCTCAAAGTGTACATGCATTGTTGCATGTTTATTATTGATTTGACCTTGAAAAAAGTTAAAAATGGTATAATTGTAAATATGTTTACAATGTATATGCAAATTATTTATGCAAATTAATTTATGATATGTGGACTGTTTTTATTGGGCTATTTTATGCAAATTCATTTATGATGAAATTTAGACTATTTTTATTGGATTTTTTGGGAAAGCCTTCAGGAACTGTCTGTGAATGTATTTAAACAAGCTATCTCTGGGCTCCCAGGCGCTGAGATGAGATTTTAATATTCAATAAAGTTAATTTTGATTTTGATGCTTTTAGGGAATATAATTGTGAGAGGATTTAATACATATTGTGCTCATTCATAATAACAGTGAAATTGGATCTTTGGACTGAATCGGAAATATTGGAAATTAATTAAAGAGACTCTTACTGTTTTGGATTAAAGAGACACTAACTGTTTTGGATTAAAGAAACACTTGCTAATATGAATTAAAGGACCATTGGGTAATTTTATTTGGGGTTAATTCAAAATTGGATATTAATGAAAAACTGGATTTGTGTAAGTGAATATTTTATGTAAATAAATGTGTTAATTATAATGTTGTGTGGCTGGTTTGCCTGAACTCGACCGGTCCAAAACGGATCGGCACGAGTCCAAACATCTTTATCAGTAAAAATCTGTTGTTTTTTTGTGCGCTTGTTTTGTTTTTTTGTATTGCTCATATTTCTCATTCCTCTACCTGTCAATTTTCATGTTAATTAATTTGTTTAACAATTGTTTTAGATAGGAATTTTATGTAGAAAGTTAAGATTATCAACATTGCTATACAAAATCTATTATATTAAAGTCATCTTTAATAAGTACACAAGCATTTTTTTAAGTTCAAACAAATAGTAAAAGTAGATATAAGATCGAATAGGAAAAGTAGCATTCAAGGACGAAAGTCAACCACTAACACACACAGAAACACAGAACAAGTTTAAAGATGAATAAAAGGCAAGATAAGACAAATGGTTTGAAATAGGGCTACCGCCTTGGAAGGGTTAGTGGCCAAAAAAAGGGCCGCTGGGTTTTAGTTTTAGGGTGCATCAAACCTCACTCTTTCCATATTGTTATCCCAATAAACGGGACATGGTAAATAAAGATATTCCCGCCAGGTTATAATCTCTAACAAAAAAGGCAGCATTAATAGGCAATATAGGTAAGACACATAAATGATCATACATATATAAAAAACAAAAGCATAGAAAGCCATAATGTAAGTACTCAATGACTTGGCAGAAGCCAGAGCAACAAGAGAATAAACCGTTAAGGGTACGACAAGACAAGATTAAACACAAACATCAAACGCAACCGTTCTATAACGATTCAGATAGACGTCATCATATTGTCAACAATCTGTCCGGTCATCGCACAATCAAAGTGGCGAACTATAACTGGGTCCACCACAAAACATGCAGTGCGTTGCGAAATAATAGGCTCATAACCTCTTTTGATAAACTGTTTTTATGAAAGTGATTATGACCAAGGATCTTAGGAAATTTGTAAATCACATCACCATAGAATTCAGGTTGAGATAGTTCTTGTCGCAGAAGAGTTCTTAAATTTGTTTTATATTTTAAATGTAGTTCAGGGTTATGATAAAACAATTTTGCAAAGGTTTTTCGAAGTTTATGGTAACGGTATCCCTGCTGGAGTAGCCTTTTAGTTATACAAATATTAGGAATATACGACTACAAGCTTTAGAGAAACAAGTAAGTTGAGAAACATAGACCGCATCAGAAGTAGCTCGGGGAACATTCCAATCTAAATGGAGATAATTAACAATATCAAAATTAAAACCATCTATTTTGTCATAGATGCTACTAATTATTTCGCCATTTTCAATAGAGAGATATGAAACAAGAAAATAATCGACAGTATCAGAAATGTTAGCTTTGTTGAGTTGGAGTTCTTTAAGATAGATATTATTAACCATAGTAGAAAAGAAAGGATTGTCAATGTTCAACATGTCACATACATGTACATACCTAGAGGTCATGAAAATCTTCAATTACATCTGCCTGAGTGTCGGGTGAAAGACTCAACATGAAATCTCTCTCATAGAAAACTTAAAACTTTAAACAGCATTTACAAAAGAATCTTGCATACATGGACGAAAAGAATCCTTGCTATCTACCTATCTGAAAAATCTACGTTCGAGTTTTGGCGAACTACGCTATTTTTAAGTGCGGTCAGAACTAAAATTTGTTAAAACAAGCAAAACAATCCATACACATAAAGAATCGCCTGCATATTGCCTTGATTGATACACTCTGATTTCTATAATCATCTATACAACTGTAAAAATACGTATAAAAGTCGAACAGGAAATGCAGCTTTCACAGAACACAGTAAACCCCAAAACACGCTAAATGATAAACATGAATGGCAATGTAAATAAGGAAAAAAGACATATGACGTCACAAACACAAAAAGGGTTGACAATAGGGCTACCGCCTTGGAACGGTCAGTGGTAAAAAAAGGCTGCTGGGGGTTTAAACAGGTTCTAGGGTGCAAAACCTCACACTAACCCTACAGTCATCCCAATAAAACTGGACAGTGTAAATAATCCCCGCCATGAACTATTCTCTAACCAATAAAGCAGCATTAATATAAGTAAAACACAAAGATGCTCATGTATATATAAATACAAAAAGCAATAGCCTAGAAAGCCACAAAGAAGGTACCCAATGACTTGGCACAAGCCAGGGCAACAAGAGAATAAACCATTGAGGGCACGATAAGACAAGATTGCAGACAAACATCAAACGTCACCGTCTTTTTGGACTTTAGGCAGACGTCATCTTTGGGTCCACACACTGTCGGGTCATCGCACAATAAAATAGTGGCGAACTGAAAATTGGTCCACTACCAAGCATGCGATGCGTTGCAAAATGATAGGGTGATAACCTCTTTTGATAAACCTTTTAACAAGTTTAACAAATATGGCATGAAAGTGATCATGACCAATGATATTACGAAGTTTGTAAATCACGTTACCATACAAGTCAGGTTGTGATAGTCCTCGTCGCAAAAGAGTTCTTAAATTACTTTTATATTTGATCAGGGCTACGATAATAATTTGTTTGCCACTGACCGTTCCAAGGCGGTAGTCCTGTTGGTGACTTCATATGTCTTTATTCTTTATTAAAGGGAATGTAGCGACACAGACAAACATCTTTATTATTGAGAGTTCTGAAAAATTTGAATAAGGGTGAAAGAATTATCACAATCGGATGATAAACAAAGAAGTTATGATCATTTGAAGTTTCTGTTGAAACGGATATGGAAGCGGCCATTTTGAGAGCTATGACATCACCGTTCTAAATGACCATATATGGAATATTTATAAATATGAGTATTTACTGATATAGAGGAAAAATTACAGCAACTGTATCAAAAATATATAATACTTAATGGCAATATACCTTTATATGACCATTAAAACAAATGCATTCATTTGCAGTGATTTTCTTCGTTTTAAATGATATTTATCAATATTCCATATATGGTAATATGGAACTATGACGTCATAGTTCTAAAAATGGCTGCTCCCATATTCATTTTAGAATAACCTTTAAATGGTCATATCTTTTTTGTTTATCATCCGATTTTGATAATTCTTTCACCTTTTTCCAAGTTTTTCAGAACTCTCAATAATAAAGATTGTTTGGCTGTGTCGCTACATTCCCTTTAACATTGACATGCATGTTTGTCTTTTTTCGTGTTTTGGGTTTACTGTGTTCTGTAAAAGCTGCATTCATTTCCTGTTCGAACTTTATACTTATTCTGATTGAGACTGTTCATGAACAGTAGTGCTATCGTTCACGCCCTCTGGTCCCGGTTAGAGCAGAACTCAATATTTAAAATGCCAATAGTACATAAATTCGAGCCTTTCCAAAGACGGTTTGCATATGACGGCGAACATGGAACCTTCAACGCGATATTTTCACACGCCCAGTTTCTAACAAAATACTAAATTAAAAAGCAGGCAACATATCCTAAGAGTGATTAAAAATACTCAGAACCTTTAAATGCTTGAGTAGTGGAACCACCTATTCGAAATTCAAGTGAGAAACCAAAAGTGTTTGAGAATGTACCACCGATATCTACAAATATCGGGCTCAGCGATCTCCAAATATCGGAATGAATAACAATTCTTTTTGCAAGCACGGGGAGACGTTTTACCGCCGCCGCACTGCAAGGCAACCTGCAACCTTCTATAGTTTGAGCAAATTTAATACTAGCGGATCATATGGTTTTGAAGTAAAAACAATATTCATGTAAAAAAGGATCATATTCCTTATTAGTGAAAATATAATTCATTATAATCATGATAATACAGGTCATACGCGTCTGAATTGAAAACAAATAAGGAACATATACCTTATCATTGCAAATATAATTCATTATAATACTGATCATTCGCCTTTGAAGCGAAATAAATAATGAACATATTCCTCATCATTGAAAAAAATGTAAATCATTATAATGAACTGATCATTCGCCTTTGAAGCGAAAACAATTCACAAGGAGACGAATCATATGCATTATCATCACAAGGAGACGAATCATATGCATTATCATCACAAGGAGACGAATCATATGCATTATCATCACAAGGAGACGAATCATATGCATTATCATCACAAGGAGACGAATCATATGCATTATCATCACAAGGAGACGAATCATATGCATTATCATCACAAGGAGACGAATCATAATGCATTATCATCACAAGGAGACGAATCATATGCATTATCATCACAAGGAGACGAATCATATGCATTATCATCACAAGGAGACGAATCATATGCATTATCATCACAAGGAGACGAATCATATGCATTATCATCACAAGGAGACGAATCATAATGCATTATCATCACAAGGTCATATGCATTATCAGTGAATATAAAATTATGATAATAAGGATTATGATTGTGTTATATCAGTACAAATGAAATTCAGACGGACGGAATCTGTTATGGATGTCAGAACTAACGTAATACCATAATTAGAAAAAAAGGAAAACTTCTTTATAATGAAACTAATTTAGTTTGATATTTATGTTTTAATAATTAAATTATAGAAAATATGCATGATATTAGGTGTGAGTGACATGTTCTAGAACAAGCTTTTATTTTAATTCTTATATAAATAAATATTGAACTTACTTTCAACTATTGCGTCAATGGTATAAAGATACAAAATGTATTACCATTTCTTTTACAAATAGCATGTATGTTTAGCTTAAGAGAATCGTGATGTCTAATAATGGTAAAAACAATATTTGATAAGCGATAAACTTGACTGATATAGTTCATTTTCAGTTTATTATCGTCTCAAGTTGGACTGGAACCATATCTTATACTACGCTTAACTTCGTCTCCAATCAATATATTTGTGGAGTGCGTGGTCTAGTGGTAGAGCGCCGAACTCCAGATCGAGAGGTCGTGGGTTCGATCCTCGCCGCGGCCACGTTATTTATCCTTGAGCAAGATAATTAATCCACATTGCTTAGTACTGGTTCTACCCAGGAAGCCATCGAGAGTGATTAATCTAAGTTGCAATAACTTGTTTCGCAATCGATGTAAAATAAATATGTTTAAACTAATCAATATATCATTTGTCTTTGCCTCCAATATTCTTCAATGATGCTATTAAATCCAAAACCTATTAGTGTCCGTAACCTGTTTACGAAAAGTAGCTGTCCGCCTATTTTGTGATAACATTGCATAGTGATATATACTTCTCAAAGTAACTTAAGAACCGCAAGAATATTTCTCCATATGCTTACTAGTGAAATTGACTACATACCATTTTCAAGGGTTACACAGAATGTGTAAGCAATGTTGCATTTAGCTGGACATTGTCAGGTCTTCTGCATTAGATGAAAGAACAAAATGTTGATATACATTATTCTGTTAATTAAAAAGAGTCCGAGATGTATGATAATTTCTAAAAATCATCAATTTGCCCCAAAACATCAATTCTAAAAGTTTTAATATGTTTTGTCAATGTATTCATTACCTTTAATTACTACCAATGGAACTATGGATGCGAAATTTTAATTTTCCCCGAAATTGACTAATTTGAAAAATGCTGATTTTTTAACTCATCCAAAATGTAGTAAATTTGCAAGACATAGTGGCATATTTGGCACTGCACGCTTATCTGTAGAGTTATTCTAAAGAAAATGATGACAGATGTTTGTTAAGAAATCAATAGTCATGAAAATAATACGAAATAATATTATTGGTGAAAAAGCATTTTCAAAATCTGAATTTTCAAATATTTTATTTTTTTGGCGTGGGGGGTGCGGGTGGGGGTGTGGGTTTAAAATGTTTCTAAAGAATACAGAAAAATGAAACAGTTTCCATCTTTGGAATGCAATTTGTATTTAAACTTGTGCGATGATGCAAACTTTAATCTTATTGAAATACAAGAAATTGCACTGTAATTGACATATGCCCCGAAGTGGTTTTTACCTTTGACCTCTAAGTGTGACCTTGACCTTGGAGCCACGGACCTGGATTATGTGCGCGACATGTCGTCTTGTTGTGGTGAGCACTTGTGCTAAGTTATTTGAAAATCCGTCCAGGAATGCCAGAGTTATTGACCAGATACGAGTGTACGGACTGACGGACTGACTGACTGACGGACGGACTGACGGACGGACGGTGCGACTACTATATGCCGCCCTTCGGGGTCATAAAAATGGGATGGTCCTTAACCTTTTTTGAGGAGTATATGTTATGATAACATTCTTCGTCCACTTAAGCTGCAGTCAATACATCTTGACAAGGACGAACTACGTAATCTTGATAAAGACGCTACGTTTTATAAAAGATTATGTCCTTAAGATTTACCGTTAAAATCAAAGCTGAAGTCAGAAATGACAAATTATAAAGACAAAAGTAAATCTTATTCCTGAGCACACTTATTAGTAAATAATTTATTATTAAATGCATCAAGGGCAATATGACCGTGATAGTATAATAATGTTCAGAATTGTGATCATATAAGGGACTATATAAAAAAAAAAAAGCCACGAAGGAAGCTATAAATGACCTGGCATAAGCCAAAGCAACACGAGAATACACCAATATAGAACGAGAAGAAAAAATTGCAGAAAAACATCAAACGTAACCATCCTCTCTGGATTTATATAGGTCTATAATATGTCTGATCATCGTATTAAGCCTTTAATAACAAGTTTCTTATGTTGTGTCAGTTTATGACAAACACATATAGTGCAGACTTTAATTAACATATACTGAAAGGAAAAAGCCACGCATAATGAGTATTTCCGCTATGTATTGTATGTTTCATATGCTACTGCTAATCGAATGGTACAGGGCGACACTCAGAAAGAAGGTTTAAACAGCATCGAACACACCAATGGTTTCCCCTTTAAAGTTTCATTATCGACATAATGCGCATTGGGCTGAAGCAGGTGAGCAAACTTAGGCTTTAAACGTTGCAATCTCTTAACATTAAACACAATACTGAAATGGCTTGAATTTTTCAAGCGAAAATACAACATTTATGGATTTCTATTAACAAAATATACTTTGATTAAAATGTCTACTTCATGACATAGTTGTCCTTTCTATAAATAGCTGTAGCCCCTTTTTGTACAAAACACGTTGAGAAATATCTGGAATATTACGTGGAATTAGGTGTATATAATAGTGTATATACACCCGCACTATATAGCCTAGTTTAGAATATCTCGTTATATTCAACGATATATCACTGTAACGTTTGCCACGTTAGGAGAATAATCATGTCAATGCGAAATATATCACTGTAACGTTTGCAACGTTAGGAGAGTAAGCGAAGCAATGCGAAAGATTTCAGATGTGTGCGTTATTTTCACATTTTAGGGGTATTAGAATAGAAATAGAACATCGTTTACGGTGAATTATCTTGTAATATATCACGGTTTGTCGTTCAATTGTAAACAATAATTTCACGAGCCCGAAATTATTGTTTACAGTTGAACTCCAAACCGTGATATATTACACAACAATTTACCGTAAATGATGTTCTATTTCTTAAGCATAGGCAATCATTTTTGATTATGCGTTTCGTTTCCTTTCAGTATCAATAGAAGAAGCCAATATGGAACATAACTTGTGTATAGCCTTGGCATTTAGATGTCACAAGCATTCAACAGAATGTAGACAATTGGTTGATGATGATACGTGATGTGACAGAAAAGCAGTTGAAGCCAGGTCATTTACAGAAAAGTCGACAACTTTAATTATTTCAGACATGCTGTTAATAAATTTCAGACACTGTAGGCGCATGCCATGAGTGGTGCGCATACTATTAAGAGATGATTTAAAGGAAGACCAAGAGCGGTACATTATTAAATAAGAGAAAAATAACAGCACATTTGAGAGTGGTTTTTTACCGTTATAAAATTGAAAACGATGTGTTCCTTGTTGAGATGGCTCTTGCGTTTTCTGATCCCGAAAACAACCCACAATCTTCCGGTTTGAAAACATCGAGAAAAACTCTAAATCCGGATATCACAGAACTGAGCGTTAACGGCGCCAATGGGGTTCGATGTTGTGTCCTTATGCCAGATACTCCCAGCGGCCTAATCCGTCGGAATGGTTGTAACCCGGGAGGCCTCGGGTATCCTCCAATCAAGTTAAGCGAATAAGCACATACATTCGATACGAATAGAAGAGTATTGTTACTAAATGCGTGTGTATTAAGCCCTTAAACAACAATTAATTTGGTTTTATAGATACATAATCATAACAGTAACATTTCTTACTACAATACATTTTATTTTATTCTTTCTCCCATTTTAAACATATAAAGAAAGTCCACACACTTACATGACAGCCTTTTTTAAACTCCTACGTTTGAAATATAAATTGCCAATCAGTTATAGTCATATATATATTTATTCATCGTGTTAAAACAGTTAATATATGCAGGTATGCATTCATTTAAACAAAATATGTATGCATTGAAAATAATATATTACCCCAAGCACAGTGTTTTTCGTTAAGTAGTTGACACTGAAATAAGTGTAGCATAAATTAGTAGCAAAATGAAGTTAACCAGTCAGGCAAAACTCCAAATCTTGAGCGTCGATTTAAGAGTTACCAACTCATAATTCATTTTACCCATATGCAATTATGGGTATGGTAAGAACCCTTTAAAAAACATATACTTTTAATCGGCACATATACATTATTATATGACCAAAACACCTGAATAGAGTTTTGATAAACAGTATTATGGGTACAATTTTGTCATCATTTGGCGGGTTCGTTTCTTTACAAACTACATGTATACAGAAATGAATCAACACACATACTGTTACCTATCTCAATGTTTACATGTTGCATTGCATGTTTATTATTTATTTGGTCTTGAAGAACAGCTAAAATTAGAATAGATGAAAACATGTTTACCATTTATGCAAATTATTTATGCAAATTCATTTATGATGATTTGGACTGTTCTCATTGGACTGTTTTAGTGGGGAAGCTTTTGGAACAATCTTTGGCATTATATAAACAGACTCTGGGAGAAGCACAACAGTTCAGTTCGGTAGATTATTATTCAGTAAAAAGTAAATTTTGAATTGGATGCTTTTAAAATATAAAATATATTTGTGAGAGGATTTACTTATTATTGTGCTCATTCATAATAACAGTGAAATTGGATATTTGGATTAAATCGAAAATATTGGAAATTAATTTGGACTTAAAGGACAATTAACATTTGGATTAGAGAGACGACACTTACTGTTTTGGATTAAAGAGACACTTACTGTTTTAGATTAAAGAGACACTTGCTAATGTGAATTAAAGGAATATTTATGTAAATATATGTGTTAATTATATTTTGTGTTCCTGGTTTTGCTTGCTTTTTTAAATCGAAAGTGGAAACTCCAATACGATAAAACTGCCAAGATTCGTTAAACTCTGGCCAGGGGTTCATGAACTAGTCTGTATTAAGTTAGTGTATTAAAACCTTTAAAGGGCCATAACTCTGTCAAAAGTCATTTAACCGGAAGACGGCGATGATATGCGCAACTAATCTTTTTATATTTCTTTGGTGCTCATCATCCCCGCCAAGATTTGCTGAAATCCGGCCAGGGTATCATGAGAACTAGTAGAGACAAAGTTTTTTGTATTCAAACCGTTAAAGGGCCATAACTCAGCAAAAAATCATTCAACCGGAACATGACAACGATATACGTAACCACGTTTTGTTGACAGCCGACCAGTGGTAGAGGAGAACTAGTACTGAAACATTTAAAGAGCCACAACTAAAAAAAAAATCATTCAACCGGAACATGACAATAATTTCCGCAATTAGGCTTGGTACTGATCATTCCTGCGAAGTTTATTCGAAATCCAGTCAGAAGTTAAGAAAACTAGTCCGGATAACGTTTGTGTATAACGGGACATAACTCTGTCAAAAATCATTCAACAGGAAAACGACAATGACATGTCAACTAGGCTTGGCACTGATCATCCCTGTCAAGTTTCGTTGAAATCCGGCGAATCAGGAGAACTAGTCTGTATAAAGTAAGTGTATTAAAACCTTAAAGGGCCAGGCCTCTGCCAAAAATCATTCAACTGGAACACGGCGATAATATGTGCAACTAGGCTTGGTACTCATCATCCCCGACAAGGTTCGTTGAAATCTGGACGGGAGTCCAGAAGAGACCAGTCTGGAAAAAGTTTGTGTAAAGCTTTTTAAAGGGCCATAACTCCGCCAAACATCATTTAAATGGAATACGGCGACAATACGCACAACTGGGCTTGATACAGATCATCCCTGCTAAGTTTCGTTGAAATCTAAATCAAAGGCCATAACTCTGGTATTACTGGTCCAATCAGGTTGGTTTTCAAATTTGTCCCAGCTTTCATTGATATTAATATTAAAGTTTGGTAAAGATCTAATGAAAAATGAAGGCCCAATCGTGTTAACGATGACAAAATATAGCATATGTCAAAACATCAAGAGGCATAACTTCGGTGTAAATGGTCTGATCTGGCTGTTTTTTTAACTCATTCAAGGTTTCATTGATATCAACAATCTGGTAGAGTTTGGTAAATATTGGATGAAGTTGCTAGAGTGATCACAAGGCATAAAAATAAATCACCATAACAAGGGCCATAACTCCGATGTTACTAATCGTATCTTGCTGGTTTTCATGCATGTCTGAGCTTGTATTGATGATAACAATCTTTGCAAGTTTGGTAAATATCAAAAATAAATGAAGTTGCAAGAGTGTTCACAAGGTAAAAAATGGCATTTCCAGCAAAGCCGGGGTCATTACTCCCGTGTAACTGATCCGATCTGGCTGGTTTTCAAACTTGCCGGAGCTTTTATTGATGATAACAATCTGTGCAAGTTTGGTAAAGATCAAAGAATAAATGACGGTGCTAGATATGGCTGAAAATTACATTTTTCAGTAAAACAAGGCCATAACTCTGGTTTGACCAATCCGATCTGGCTTGTTTTCGAACTTCTCCGAGCTGTCATTGATATAAAGATCCTCGCAAAGTTTGATAAAAATCCTATTTATAATGAAGGCCCTATGGTGTACACAAGGCAAAAGTTACTGGACGAGGACGACGGAAGACGGTCGACGACGACAGAAGAGGGACAACTCGCCGAAGGCCAGGAGAGCTCAAAAGCCGACAGAAACATGGTCAACACTTTTCTGCAAGTTGGACTGGGTTAACAACGTGTACATGTTGTTTTTCATTTTAAAAACAAACTACCAGATTTATGTAGTTGGTTAAAATGTCCCACAATTAGAATAGTTCAATGAAACAAAAATAATTCGCGTCAAAGCTTATAAACAGGAAAATAACGCAAATGTGATTATCACACAGGAGTTATGATTTATAAATCACTTAACAATTTAACTCCGGATTACATAACCAATTTAATAACTTTCTCTTCAAATTCAAATTATAACTTAAGATATGTTGCTATGCAGGATATACCTCATTTAAAACCTAGAACAAATAATCTTAAACGTACTTTTGGGTATTCCTCAATGGTAGTTTGGAACATGATTCCCGTTGACATACGAGCTTCACATTCTTTAATTTCATTTAAGATTAAATACAAATCCTTTCTTTTAATGAAAGAATGAAACTCCGTTGTATTTTTTAACCTTACATTACAAGATTGTATAATAAATGAGTCTGTTTGGTTGAAGTTATATAATGATGCATGTACTGTTTTATCTTTCACTATATGCATTTATTGAAACTGTGTTTAGTTTTATAGATGGCCATATTGTAAACAAGACTCGTATTATTTGTAAATGCTATGTCTTAATATGTTACCTTCTTGAAATAAAGTTGTTATTATTATAAGGATAAATAAGAGGCAAAGTATGTGACATCACATTAAGACAACAAATCGCCTACACACAAAATTGAATTGAATTGAATTGGTTTGTAAGGCGCACCAACACATTAAAGGTTATATGGCGCCTAACAGGAATGAGCATGCCAGGCACACAAAGAAGACCTGTGACAAAATTCTAAACAGGCAAAGCACATTAAGCTAAGCTGTCATCTATATTGTCCTGTCTCGTTTCGCAGTTAAGTGTATCGAAGTTAATGATATAGTGCAAATGACAAAAGAGATGATTTTATTTTGACAGTATTAATTATGCCCCACATAAACGGGGATGTTCCCCAAGCAAATTCTAATTGGGTTGGGGTTATACTTCTCAGCTTATTCGCTGTTCTATTGCGTGTACTCGAGTTGAGGACTAATAGTCGTAACCTGTGTATAACCTATAAGGTACTATATCAGGGCTACCGTTACCATAAATCGAAAAACATTTGCAAATTGTATTATCTTAACCTTGATCTACTTTACGTTAAAGACACATTTCCCAACTGAATGTAGTCGTTGAAAAATCATGGATAGCATGCTTTTTAACTGCTTACTTCTCGCTGACTGATTACCACAGAGACATTATATTGAGGCCCCATCACAGTTTTTTTCTTTTCATTTACTATTACCTTAGTTTTTGATATAAAATATATTGTAACTAAAAACACTAGATTGTTTATTATGGGGGAGCATATAGTCGCTGCTTTTTCCGTCCGTCCGTCCGTGTGTGCGTCCGTGCGTCCGTGCATCACACTTTTTGCCCGGAGCATAACTCAAAAAGTATGCTTGATTAAAGTTTGTGTGAATGATTAGGACAATGAGATGGAGTGCAGTTTATAGGAAACATAACTCTAGCTTCACTACTTTTTTAATAATCTCCCTTTTTTGAAAAATATCCGGAGCATAATAGAGTTCCGTACGGATTCATTTTGAATAAGGAAGCACTCGCACTAAACATTACTTGTTTCTGTGTAACTCTCGGGATGCATTCGATAAACAACGTACATGAAATACAGGTTTGAAAACAATTTATATTTGTTTTTATTTACTGAAAGGTTATGAATGAATGAATATAAATACACTAAAAGGAAGCAGAACAGAAAATGTTCAAATCTGACCACAGGGTCACTATTTGAACAAACTTGGTAGATGACCATAACCTTAAGTTAAATGCAAAATATTAAACCTCTGGCTATTGTAGTTTCAGAGAAGAATATTTTTTAAGTGTTTCCCTATATAAGTCTATATTTAAAACGTGACCATTGGGGCGGGTCCAAATTTGACCTCATGGTCTAACTAGTTAAAGGACCATAAGACGATATTACATGCAAAATATCACAGCTCTATATCTCGTATTTTTGCAGAAGATTTTTTAAGAGTTGTTAAATGAAACTGATAAGCCCCACTGGGGGGTTATTTATGACCTCAGGTGCACCATTCGAACAAACATATAATGATGCTTCACATAAACTTCGGGTCGTCCGTGGTCGAGTGGTCTCAGACTTGAAATCACATGTCGCTCACCGCTGCGGGTTCGATTCCCTATGGGGCCAGGACTGTTTAGTATGTGAGTATCAAGCTATCCAGCTTGCTTGCGGAACGTTGGTGGTTATGCGCGCCCCTGCTAGAAAAAATGCCCGAATTTGCACCTGGAGTCTTCCTCCACTAATAAAAGGCTGGAATGTCGCCAAATGACCTTAGCTGTTTGGTGTAACTATAAAATCTAGTTTAATGAATTCATATAAGATTTGGTTGAATTCCGACAAGCGGTTTCTGAGAAAAAGTCGTCATAAGCAAAAGATAACGACGACGACGGACAGACAACGGACGGACGAAGAGTGATTCCAAAACATCACATTGAGCCTTCGGCTCAGGTGATCAAAAACACTGACAGATGACAACGATTTTTGAATTTTGAAGTCCCGATGAGGTTCTTGCATTTGAGATTGACTAAAACATGGCAGAGAAGTAACTGATAATAGAGTATATTGTGCTAAAAATACAAAAACTATTAATTGTTAACACGGGTCTTTTTAGAAAATCCATCTATACATAGTTGTTTTAACATATATACAAGTGCACATAAAATACAAAACGGTTATAAGTTTTACTACATTATTATACTCTTTAGGGGTTGGGCCTCATCCTTTGACAAAAAACTAATAATCTCAATTTCCTTGTGCAAATGTATTTCTAACAGCGATTTACAGTTACCTATAGAAATTCTCTCCCCCCCCCCCCACCTTCAATGCTGTACAAATAAAAAAAACTAAGAGCGGGCTTCAATTTATATACCTGAGTTGATCAGCCATGAAGCGTGCTGGCTGTAAATATGCAAGCTTCCCATGCTTTTTCAATGACCAAGTAGCGTTGGGAAATGTGTCCGTAAATACAGTACTGAAATAGTTCAGTTTTTCAAAGAGAAACTTCAACATTTATGAATTTCTTGTTACATAGTGAACTGTGATTAAAACATCACAGTTGTGTCCTTTCTCTAACTAACTGCAACATTTCTTTTACAAAACACCTTGGGATTTCTTGGGAATATTATGCGGAATTAAGTGTGCAATATATACAATATATAGCGAAAATTACCGAGTTGCGTTTATTTTTCGCTTCAGTATATTAAACTTATTTGGCAATGCACTGAATGTTTAGTGGTTGACCCATGTACAGTTCGCCACTATTCTGTCTTCTTTGATTAGTGCATCATATAACCTGGTGAAAAGAAACATGCATCATATAACCTGGTGAAAAGAAACATGCATCATATAACCTGGTGAAAAGAAACATGCATCATATAACCTGGTGAAAAGAAACATGCATCATATAATCTGGTGAAAAGAAACATGCATCATATAACCTGGTGAAAAGAAACATGCATCATATAACCTGGTGAAAAGAAACATGCATCATATAACCTGGTGAAAAGAAACATGCATCATATAACCTGGTGAAAAGAAACATGCATCATATAACCTGGTGAAAAGAAACATGCATCATATAACCTGGTGAAAAGAAACATGCATCATATAACCTGGTGAAAAGAAACATGCATCATATAACCTGGTGAAAAGAAACATGCATCATATAACCTGGTGAAAAGAAACATGCATCATATAACCTGGTGAAAAGAAACATGCATCATATAACCTGGTGAAAAGAAACATGCATCATATAACCTGGTGAAAAGAAACATGCATCATATAACCTGGTGAAAAGAAACATGCATCATATAACCTGGTGAAAAGAAACATGCATCATATAACCTGGTGAAAAGAAACATGCATCATATAACCTGGTGAAAAGAAACATGCATCATATAACCTGGTGAAAAGAAACATGCATCATATAACCTGGTGAAAAGAAACATGCATCATATAACCTGGTGAAAAGAAACATGCATCATATAACCTGGTGAAAAGAAACATGCATCATATAACCTGGTGAAAAGAAACATGCATCATATAACCTGGTGAAAAGAAACATGCATCATATAACCTGGTGAAAAGAAACATGCATCATATAACCTGGTGAAAAGAAACATGCATCATATAACCTGGTGAAAAAAACAGAGGACCTTTTGCCACTGACCGTCGCAAGACAGTACTCTATTGTTAAGTTTGTGGTGACGCTTTGTACTTTGCTTCTATTTTTCCTATGACATTGTTGTTTGTTTTGTCTGCGTGTTTTAGGTCGACTGTGTTCTGTGAATGCTTCATTTCATGTTCGTCGTTTATCTCTACTATTGTTTAAATCTTACATAAATAGTGCTTCCATTTCCTACTGTTGTAAATTAAAGAAACAATCAGTTTATAAAACCATACTGTATTCTTTCAGAATGTGATCGGACGTAATCACCACTGCAGTACTGCCACTGGTCCCCGGGTTTTACATCATTAACGTTTATGAAAATACTAAATTGAATAACTGAAACCTATTGCTATTATCTAGTCAACATGGAACTTGATCAGATAGACTATCGAATTGTGTCAGGAATAGTTTCAAGAACGTTAATTGTCATGGGATATAATCCAAATATAATCAAGCATAGAGTGCTCATATATATAAGACATTTTCAGAGCTTTAAACACTTAAAGACGCTCCTGGTAGAACAACATCCTTTCTGGCTGAAAGCAAAGGAGAAGGAATAGCTTTACCGTTTGGAAATGATAATGACATAATGTGTGAAATAAAGATGAAATAAATAGCTCATTAATTCAGTATAAGAGCCCAGACAGCTATATCTCAAGTGCCTTGTTTGTAAAATATTATTATCACTTTTATTCTATTTAATTTAATTTAAATGGTTAATAACAGATTTCCATGACACAGGAACTAATAGTATAACAGAAGAAATATCTGGTCCATCAGGACCTCTGCCATCAACAAGTCATGGTTTAGAAATGCATTATGATTGCGTAATATCATTCTGTTATTTTTGTTCGAACATTCTATAATCTTGAGTCAAACGCAAACGTACTTATGACTGGCCAAAACCAGACTTTGTACAGCAAATTGCCACAGAATCTGGATATGTTGTGCCAGTTGGCTGCAAGGGCAGTGAAAACCAGGACGAACAGTGGCGAATATGCTACACTACGGCAGAAATCAAACTAATTAACAATAAGAATGACACCCAGACCAAACTTTACACTCTATTAAAAGTGGTGGCAAAGACCATCATCCAGCCCATCTGTAAAAACATGACCTCCGAGATGCATCCACAAGAACTATTTAAAGAGTTACTTATTGACAGATTGGTGAAGGCACTCTGTTTTCTACAAGACGATGTGGTCAAAAATGTCCCTCCAAGTTACATGATCCCCGAACGGAACCTGCTGCTCGACAAGATGGATATCCTACACAGAGAGAAACTAGTACAAACACTATCTGACTGCATACAGGACGGAGGAGCCATAGTCATGCAGTGTAAGAGGCTGAGTGTTGCAATGGAGCAGATGTATAGAACGCCTCGAACTGCAAAATAATATGGCGAAAAGAGATATAAGATGGAAAGGTTTCAATTATTATACCTAGTATTATTTCTAGCAAAATGTATTGACCCGATAATACAAACAGACACGCGATTACAATATATAAGATAAATGAACACATTAGTCAAGACAAAAGTCACAATAAAGTTATTGAAGAATTAAATGAGCTGGTAATTCAGGACGGTAAAGATCTTATTTAGCATGGCGGAACTTGTAATTCGTGTTAATAAGTAAGTTCCTGTCCTAGATATAAACATAATGACATTTCTCACATAATGTGCCGTGTGGGAGGGTTATAACGCCATGATATATTTGTCATATTACACTAGTGAAATAAATATGCAAACGAAGGTCGAATCGTCGTTTGGTCTTTTCCTTTGGTCCGGAGTACATCGGACTTGTCTCGTCGATTTCTATCACTGTTTAGGACATTCCTACATTTGTTTATGCGCATCTTTTTTGCGCTTTACTGTCTAAGAGCGACTGTGTGCACACATAACATACTTTTTCAAACTTTATATATTTTCACTAGAATTCATTAGAATGAACCTAATTAACTGTTTAGATAATGAAGTTATTTGTTGATACACTAAAATCAAGTATAGCTTTCGTATTTTGATACAGACCATTGGCTTAGCTGTTTCATTCTTAGCGCATGCATGTCTTCCTGAAAGGTAAGAACTAACTTAAAAAATTAAATACTATTGACTTGATCACTGTATACTACTTTTACACATGTGGAATCCATATTTAAATAAAAGGGGGTATGCAGAACTTAACCGTTAAAGAAACAAGTCTGTGTGTCTTTTTCCCTCCAAAACCTTTACAAGTTAAATAATATTAGGGTTATAACTGCCTTTTTCTCAAAAACAAGTATGGTGACATATGTTTTCTATTTCACTATCTTGAGGAATACGATATTTTCTAACAATACAGAATTTTTGGGGGAACATTTTTTCATTGAAATACTTTTATTCCTCGAAATGTGTCTTTTTCCAACCAGAAAAACTGCCTTTTCCCCAAGAATCTGCAAGGCAATAAAGGTAAATGTCACAAAATGGACATATTCTTTTTCCGTAGGGCGTATTATTATGTCGACCCGTTTCTACAACCAGATTATGCGCAGAATATCTAAATTTCGAAAATGCTACTCTGAATTTTAAGGGCATTTTAAAAGAAAGGTAGTTTGCAGTTTTCATTTCAGGCATAATATATCTATAGTGTCTACCTTTGCTAGATTAAGCCACCTTTTCACACCATTCCTGTTTAGAACAGTCAATAAGTGATCAGTCAGAAACATGGCGTCTCTAAACAAGTTCAAGACCGGCGATGTCTGATAGGAAAAGAGTTGTTCCATTGGTTTAAGCAGTGAGATGCGCGACCGCGACTCCGAACAAAAAGAAAAGGAGAAATTGTGCGCGGATCACAAAAGACACGTTAAATATAGCAATATCGCTGAGGGAGATAAGGTTTTGGTAAAACAAACTCGAAATAATAAGCTTGACACGCCGTTTAGTCCGAAACCGCATACTGTTATTCAGAAAAAACGGAAACAACGTAATTAATTCGTGCCGATGATGACAGTGTCGAATACCGACGGAATGTTACGCATGTCAAAAAGTACAATGACCAAAACTTGCCTCAGCCAGACTCTGTGTCCCATGATTTAATGGAAAATATGAGTGAAACATTTGAACATATGGAAACAGATCAAACTCGTGAAGAAACAAAAATCTCGACCCGAGAGAATTAAGAAACCACCAGAAAAACTCAAAGACTATATTCTGGGTTAAAATTCAATTCAGGCCCTTGTGGAATTATGGCATCCCTCTTCTAACACAACAAACGGATCTAATGAACAGTGACCTTCAGTTTGACTTGTTCTGAGACATGTGTCAGTTTTATGTTTAAATTAATACATTATCTGTTTCCTGGGAATGTGTAGACTATAAAGTTATTCTAACTCAAAGATAATGTAATGATATTAAATTGGAATGAGCATTAATTGCACCATTATGTGAATTAACAAGCGGTGGTTAACAATTCCCACGGACTTTCTTTGGGCTTACACTGAAACATGGCTTGGCCTAACTAGCCTGTCCTGGTTTGGCCTGGCCTGGCCTAAGATTAGTTGGTCCCTTGGGACTTGTTTAGGTCAGACCAAAGGGTCATTGCTTCAAAAGTCAGTATTTATTAACATTCACACTAGCGTTCGTTTAGTGCAGTGTGGCGGCTGTAAAATGTCTCCCCGTGCTACGAATCAGTAGTGTTATTTTTACTGGTCCTTTGGGACCAACGAGCCCAATATAGGTGGCTTTGAAGTAGAATACCGCTTAAGCCGGTGCTAGTGGGCGTGAGAGGTGTTGCTTCTTTCATTACTTCTCATGAACAGACTCAATAAAACCGAGTCTGCTGCTTTATTCTTTTAATAGTGTTTGTTGCTCCCAAAGGATCACCTTTATCAGTATTTATTAATGTTTGAGTATCCAAGTTCATTTATGTTGTTTCTAGATGGTCAGTGGCTCACATTAAGGTTAGCACATGTCTCTTGGGACAATGCAGCTGTACAGATTATGTTAGGAACTGTGCACCTTGTGAGGGTCATTCCGAAATTTAAATTGGTAGTTATCATGTTGAAACAACACGTTTTTGATTTATGATGGTAAAATGCAACAGTTTATGATATAATGAAAACTTGTTTTTAATAATGTGAAATAGCAAAAAATGCATGTATTAATGGAAATATATATAATTTCTAAACAAGTAACTTAATGCAACAAGCACATATAAAACATACCCTTTTTATTGGCAAAATAACACTAAATAACAAAATCTCCAACAATATGCAAATATAATACAATTATTTACAATTTAATATGTTCAGATTATATATGTATAGCGTATCCCACATCCCACTACCCACCCTACCATCCAGCTACCCTCCCACATTTCCACCCTACCAAAACGGAACCATCCAATCAATCATTCGACCATCCATCCACCTATATATCAACCCACTACCCATACAATTTTATTTAACCATCCATACACCAACTCACCTTTCCAAAAACATTGTCTCTATCTATATTGGTGCACTATTGTCAACAATTAACCATATGTAAACGAATTTATTTGATTTTATACTCTTCTCGTGGCGCCCCTTTTTATGCGAGGGTACTGAACGCCGCTCTGTAATAAGGCATTTGACTCCTCTATGTATGATAGTGGACTAAAACAAGGCACTTAACGACTCTATTTATGAGAGGGCACTAAAATACCACTCTGTAATAAGGCACTTGACGCCTCTCTGTATGAGAGAGGATTAAAATACCGATTTATAATAAGGCACTTAACTCCTCTTTGTATGAGAGGGCACAAACGCAACACTGTAATAGGACATTTGACGCCTCTATGTATGAGAGGGGATTAAACTACCGATCTGTAATAAGGCACCTAACGCCTCTATGTATAACTTGACGCCTCTGTGTGTGAGCTAGGGCACTCAACGCCGCACTGTAATAAGGCACTTATGTCTCTATGTATTAGAGGGCACTGAAAGAATGCTATGTAATAAGGCACTTAACGCCTCTATTTATGAGAGGGGATTAAAATACCACTCTATAATAAGGCACTTGACGCCTCTATGTATAAGAGGGCACTCAATGCCGCATTGTGATAAGGCACTAGACGCATCTATGTCTCTATGTATGAGTGAGAACTTAACACTGCTCTGTAATAAGGCACCTGACGCCTCCATGTACGAGACGGAACTAAAACAACAATATCATAAGACACTTGACGCCTCTACGCCTGTATGTATGAGCGGGAACTAAACAATGCTCTGTAATAAGGCAAATGACACCTCTATATGTATGAGATGGGGCACTAAAAGCCGCACTGTAATAAGGTCCTTGGCGCCTCTATCTATGCGAGGGTACTACAACAACACTGTAGTAAGACACTTAACGCCTGTATGTATGAGATGGAGCACTAAACGCCGCACTGTAATAAGGCACGTGACCTATCTATGTATGAGAGGTGCATGAACACTGCTCTGTAATAAGACAAGTAATGCCTATATGTATGATAGGGAACTAAACACTGCTCTGTACTAAGGCACTTGACGCCTCTATGGTCAGCCCATTTATGGTTTGATGGCATATACCATGCCTTTTGTTTAAGCTTGTAATTATTGTAATCTGCGACAAGGACCATCACAACCTGACTTCTACTATGGTGATGTGATTTACAAACTTCACAAGATCCTTGGTCATAATCACTCTCATACAATCTTTATGAAACTTGTTAAAAAGTTTATCAAAAGAGGTTATGAGCCTATCATTTTGCAACACACGGCATTGTTAGTGTTGATCCTTTTAGAGTTCGCCACTATGCTTTCGTCTTTGATTGTGCGATGACCGGACAGATTGTGGACCCTTTATGATAATGTCTACCTAAATCATCTTCGGACGGTAGAGTTTGATGTTTGTCTTAAATCTTGTCTTGTCGTACCCTGTTCTCTTGTTGCCCTGGCTTCTGCCAACTCATGGAGTACTTACTTTGTGGTTTTCTAGGCTTTTGTTTTTCATATTATATACACATGATCATTTATGTGTTTTACTTATACTGCCTATTAATGCCTTGTTTGTTAGAGAGTATAACCTGGTGGGGATATCTTTATTTACATTGCCTCGTTATATTTGGATGACACTAGGGTAAGAGTGAGGTTTGATGCACCATAGAACCAGGTTTAAACACACATCGACCTTTTTTGCGACCAACCGATCCAATGCAGTAGCCCTATTGTCAACCCTTTAATATTTGCGATGTCATATCGTGCCTTTTATTTATCTTTATAGTTGTTGTTTGTTTCTGTGCGTGTTTGTGGTTGACTGTGGTCCTAGAATGATGTATTTCATGTTCGACTATTATATCCACGTACTGTGTATTTCTATGATTGTTTTTGCTTGAATGGTCCTTGAATGCTACATTTCCTGTTCGACTTCAGTGGTTCCACTACTCCGGCCGATTAAATGCTCTGGGTATATTTTTAACCACTTATAGGATATGTTGTCTGCTTTTTAATTTAGTCTTTTGACTGTTACTTGTGATATGCAGGCTTCATAACCGCTGCTCCCAACTAAATTCCATTATGTTTATTTCGCTCTTCGGGGCATTTAATTTTATTAGATACTGGGAAAATACGCCGTACAACATGAGGAAGAAAGATATTCCATGTCCACCGCCATATGCATGCCATCTTCGGGATGGTTAAAATTTTGTACTATTGATTTTATTAATATTGAGTTCTGCTAAACCCGGGGCTAGAGGTCATGAGCGTTAGCTAGCATATTTCACTTCCGCTCATGAACAGTCTCAATCAAACCGAGACTGCAATATTTCGTATTTGTCGTTTTCGGCCGTTTCCAAAGGTCCATTATCATACTCTTTTTCATATCCACTTTGTTTTCACTGATATATAGCTTTTGACAAATTTGGGGGTGGCATTGGCTCAGAAGTGTTGCGCTCACCTCAGGAACACGGGTTCAAACACCGGTAGCGAATTTAATTAGGAATCATCCATCCACCTACTGACCAAAACTAAGACTATAGCTTTCTTTTATTTCACTTAGCAATTTCTTTTTATGGCAACCTGTATTTTGATATGTGTGTTGTTAAAGCTTGACAACCATTCTACTATAAATATTTGCATACACTGGCTTACGTGTGACTAATGACTTGTGACAAATGCCTTGTGATTAATGACGTGTGACTAATGACTAGTGACTTGTGATTTGTGACTAATGACTTGTGACAAATGACTTGTGATTAAGGAATAGTGACTAGTGACTAATGAATTGTGACGAGTGAATAATGACATGAGACTTGTGACTAATGAATAGTGACCTGTGACTAATGACGAATGACTTGTGACAAATGACTAGTGACATGTGACTTAACGACTTGTGATTTATGACTTGTCGCTTTTGTATTCTTGGGTTAACTTATGCTAAATTTACTGTTAAGACAATTATAAACTAAGAGAAATACAACGGTTATACAAATAATCGTTAATGTTCTCATCCTATCTCATACCTAGATATCTGAAGCCACTTTTTATTTGTAAAATGGATGTTTTAGCGACTTAAACTATTTTGAATTATACACCAAATTGAAAATAAATGATTAATAACACAGTCCTGTCTGCAGATAAATATTCAAAATAATCACGGAAATGTTCTTGACTCAGTTCACCTATATAACATTAGACGATGATGCATTGAACGCCTGAAAGTGTACTTGGAATAAGTTTTGCTTGTACTAGGCACAGTAAATATAGATATAAAAATCGAACAGGAAAAGAGCATTCAAGGACGACAGTCAACCACAAACACACACAGAAACAAAGAACAAATTTAAAGATGAACAAGAGGCCAAATAAGACATCACAAACACAAAAGGGTAAATTTGTCGGTGGTGTACACAATTTCTGTAAAAAGCTTAGTTTTCATTTATCAATATCGGATATTAGTGGTAACCATCCAAGCATGGAAAGAGCCATGTCGGTGCTCGTGCGCATAGAAAACTTTTGAATTACCTTTACCTTTGTTGACAGCCGTTTCACTTTTTCAACCTTAAGCTTTAGCAAATCTTTGACAGACATATTATGCCAAAGCTCGCACCCTTACAGCAACGTTGGAAAAGTAATTTTCTCTACTATCAACGAAACAATTAGTGGATTAATTGTTCCTTTATATGGGTCCAGTACAAAATCGAAAACAGAGAAGCACGTCCTTTATCACAGCGGCTGTCTATAGCAGTGTCGCATTGAAGTGAAGAATTTATTTATGTACCAACATGCTTAGTGAAGAAGGTTTGCTTTAAATCCATAGCCCCAAATGTTATTGGACTTGTAATATTGCTGTAAGAAAAAAAATCACTTGACATTTGGAGAGATTAAACGAAAACCTCCATTTCTGAGAATACATTTAACAATAGTTAACGTTTTTCTTAGACTGTCTACGTTTGGAGCTAGGAATGTCAGGTCGTCGGCCAGAGTGGGGTTTCCCCAATATATTAAACCAATATAAGAACCAAGTGATGAACATTGTAATTCTTATAGAAGGTCGTTTATGTAAACAAGATAGAGCAAACTGAAGAGAACCCCACCCTGACGGACTACTTTCATCACCGAGAAGAGCTCTGATTCTATACCATTAACCGTTACACAGCTAAACATAGTTCTGTAAGTATAAATTAGAGTAGAAATTTCCTCATTTTACTAAATAGGCCTTCGTGTCATACGTTATCGTACTCATTAGATGCCGCTAAAATAGCTGCATAAGTGTTACTGTTGTGCTCTTTATTGCGCAGAATTGTTTCTAGCATATTAAAAGAAACTGTTACTGAGCCCAGAAGTTTATTAGGAAATGGAATACACTAAAGATGACTCCATGTATTTAATCTTCCCTTAACTACAGCTTCAAAAAATTGTAGAGAACTTAAAACAGAGTAACACGTCTGTAACTATCGGGACGATCTTTTGGCTTTCCTTCTTTGAGAATAGGTATTATTATTCCAACCCGGAAGCTATACGGGGAATATTCATGTTCAATCATTTTATCAAATAACAATTTAAGGTACTCTAGAATGTTACTACCGCCGTGTATAACGTGCTATGGTATCTGTTGAAGGTGCTGTTTGAACTTAATTTTGTTCTTACAATGCTTTGTAACTCCTCTAAATTAATATGACAGCTCAGTTATTGGTTGTCATTAGCATGATCGGACGTCACATAGTCGTTCTCTTCTCTTTCTACTTTAATACAGACGCATAATAGTTTCTAAATACCGTAGTAATACTTTCTGGGTCGCTTTTTAACTCTTTACTATTTTGGTCGTATATTTCTACTATTGTTTAGCGTTTGTTCCTTCAGCTTGTGTTAACAAATTGCCAAAACAGCTTGAAATCACAATCTTTTGCATTATTAAGATCGTCATAATGTTTTCTTTCTATATATAATATCGCTTGATGTTGAACCTTTCTAAACATGTTTTTTGCGGCTTTGTAATACCGATATGATTCGTGTTCATTTCCGCATGGTTTTCCGTAACGTATTCATTCGGCACGCTTTTGCCGTTTTAACGTATGTCCCATTTTTATCTCGGGAGTCCAGTAAGGTTTTGAGTGTTTATTAAATTTAGAAACTTTTAAGATACCGGACGCGGTAATGTTTATTGATTTTGTCATAAAATCGGCAAAATTGTCTATATCGTTTTTACTATTTATGGTCATTTGAGATTCTGTTAAATTGACAACCTCGAGTTTTTGTTTCAGCGCTACCTTGTAATTAGAAATCTCTCATGTTTTGTCGGTGGTCGGATACGGTGCACAGTTCATCATCAAACACTCTATTTTCAATTTACTAAATGGCTTTGCTCTTTGGCTATAAGCACGCAGTCTAAAGTTTTCCCAGTGGGACGAAATGTGTATGGCACCCCTGAAGTGTTTATAACAGTAGTATTGCACATCTCTATGAATGTTTTAAATACGTTATTTCGTTTGTTACTTGTTTGCGGACAAAATGTGTTATTATTAATGGAAATATTGACATCACCACAAAGTATAACACGCCCCTGTTGCGAATAAGCCTCGTTTATGCCTTGCATCGTACTCATACATTCTTTATATATACTGGTATCGAAAATGAGATATAGGGTCCTATAGAAACCATAGCGTCCGAGCGCAATGACATCGTAGGTCCGCACTGTACTGCAAACAAGGACTGAAAATACAATGAAAGAGACAAAAAACAATAGAAAGGGTGGTGAAGACAGGGATACCGACTTGGAACGGTCAGTAGGCAATAAGGCCTACTGGTTAGCTTGAATCGATTTTATATGCGCACAATCCTCGCTATTATCCTGTCTTCAGCGCCCAAATAGACAAGACAGCGTAAACAAAACTACATTCCATCAAAAGGAATTCTCTAACAATAAAGTCCACATCCTGAGAAACTAACTTAAGAAACACATACAAAATAACAAACATGTCAGGATGTATCCAGAATCGTACTGAACAACCATAGTAGTAGCAGCTAAAGAGAAAACCAATCTAGGGTACGACCAGAAAACCCGAGGGACGAAACTCATGCACCCACCTCCCTTAGTTGGGGTTTCAGGAGGTACAATCATAGAGTCCCAAGAGGTAGTCCAGTCATCGCACAAGTGAAAAGTAAAGCGTAATGACTGACTGTAGAGGGATCAAGCACTAAACATGCAGTGCGCTGTAAAACCAAAAGGTTATATCCTTTTCTGACGAACTTCCTGATTAAATTTGTAAAGCGGTCAGAAAACCCGTCAGACCCCTTTAACTTTCGAAGTTTATAGACAACATCTCCATAAAATGAGGGTTGTGATATGCCTAGTCGCAGAAGTGTCTTAAGTTTAGTGTTGTACTTTTCCAGCAGGCCCTCGTTGCGGCGGTAGAAATTTGGAGAAAGATCTACATAGTTTGTGATAACGAAAATCCTGCCGAAGAAGTTTACTTGTAATAACTTGATTTCGATCATTGAAGTCTATAACATCATTAAACGCTCTAGCAAATCGAATGAGCTGGGAGATATACACCCCGTATGAGGTAGCACGAGGTACATCTCCATCCAGGTGTGGATAGTTAACGATGTTAAAATTGAAATCATCTCTCTTATCATAGATTTTAGTATGAATACAATCATTTGAAATCGAGAGATGAAGATCGAGAAATGCTGCTATTGTATCCGAACTGTTCACCGATGGCATATATATATAGCAAAAATATATATAGGAATGCAGCAGTTTGACTGAATTATTTGAACACCTACAATTCTGTCACTCGGAAAAGTCTGCATAGGTGTTACCTTGAACTGACATTCTTTTTTGTATAGCAAACAAAAGCCACCTTTGCCGCTTATCCGCTTGGAATGTGAGATGAGTCTCATATAGACGTCGATATATACTTATTATCTATTAAGTCAAGAAATGAGTTGCGCTCGGGTTTAAGTTTATGCTCGTATATTAGAGCTAAGTCAATGTCATATTTATATAATAAACAACTTACACTTGTCGCAGAGGACATGATTCCTTTCTCATTCCAAGTAAGCAGATTGCAACTCAAAGTTTCATGTGACAAACATACAAAATACAACGATAGGTATAGTTGTCCATAATACTTGATTAGCCATGGCAAAATTGTACATATATTACCAATTTCTGTTATGGTTTAGTTATGACTTCTGATTGACATTATGCCAAACACGACAGTACATTTTTACTTTCGAACATATGTATCGCATGTGGCTTTATTCCATTGTCTTTAAGGAAACGTCCTAATCCAGCTTTGTTAGATCGTGATGATATCCCACCAATGTAGTATCGCCGAGTTTTCCTACCAGCAATACCTTCGAATGTCGCTTCTTCAGCTGTTTTGTCATTTTAGTTTATTTCACCCTCAGTCACGGGACTGCTGCAAGAATATGTGGAATGATTTCCATTCTTAACACTATTATTTTTGGTTTTAATATTGCTTTTTCGTTGCAGTTTCTCAAGAGAATCTAACTTCAATGCTATATGACTGTATCGTTCGCATCCTGTTCTCTCTTCTTTTGAAATTGTCACTGTTCTGCTTGGTGATATTTCATTTTCTCTACTAACGGTGCTTCCTGGATTTGTCCCTGGTACTTCCTTGCTCTTAGTCTTTCTTTCAAACAGACGTTTTTCAACATTGAAAATGAGTGTGCATGTCGGTATTGCTGATTTCGATTTCGTACAATCACTCATTTGGTTTTCCTTTTTCGAGACGTTTACTTCAGGGAATTTGACTTTTATACAGTCTCTCTGAAAGTCGTTATCTAGCGCTGTATTACTAATAGATTTCTTTTCTGCCTTTGGGGAAAATGAAAGCTCCAATTGTGGGTCGCTTGTTCGGCTGTATCTTAACTGAATTTTGTATTGCCTTAATTTCCTTTTCAAGCTATTTTATTGTCTCTTTATCTTTTATTGTCTGTTCTTTTAACTCAGCTAATTCCTGTTTTATGAGTCCCATATCGACTTTAGACCTGCAATTTCTAGTCTAGTCTAGCCGTAACTTTCAGGTTCAGCTTTTGACGCTTTTCTTTTGCAGAATATGTCATTGAGTGCCTTAGGATCGCCGTCAATGAAGTTCTGACTCCAAAAGCAATCGAGTGGGTTCCTCTTCACGCTTGTTCCTGCTTTTGTTGTTTTCCGTGAGACCATTGTCCCGTGTGGACAGTTCACTAATACTCTTGCTCTTTTGATAAGGATGCTACTGTATCATGAAACTGTTCCATCACACGAATGTGTGTGTTCAATAATGTTTCGATGTATACGTCCTTACTCAAGTTTTTCAAGTCCTGGTCCAGAGTATTAAACATGCCTTGATTCGAGAATGGCTGAGATGAAACATCGTCATGGTGCTGTAGATGTTCTCCGTCAGAAGGTAGTGATATGGTCTATTTTTGTACCACTTGGCTGTACGGCAGTACTTGCGTTTCTGTCGGAGTGTCCATCCACGAGTCATATTCATCGTCATTATCCCAATCACTGTAAAACTGTGACTCGCCCCAAATTATGTTTTGACTCGAGTCGATGCAATCGTTTTCATATAACGCATTCAGTTTGACTGCAGATAATTGGGTGTAAAGGATAAATGTGAAGTTTGGTACACCCTAGAACCTGGTTTAAACCCCCACGGACTTTTTTGCCACTGACCGTTCCAAGGCGGTATTGTCAACCCTTTTGTGTTTGTGATGTCTTATTTGGCCTTTTATTCATCTTTAAAAGTGTTCTTTGTTTCTGTGTGTGTTTGTGGTTGACTGACGTCCTTGAAAGCTACTTTTCCTGTTCGATATTTATATCTACATTTACCCGTTGTATTATTCACCCAATGTTGAATGTCGCGGCTATTGCCTTCGGCCACTGTAGTTGCGGGATTAGCTACGAACGTAGCTAATGGTCTTCTGTTTACAGCAATCAAGTAATTATATGTAACGGTTGTAACGGTTATGAATCACTGCAAAACACTCACTGCATGTTCAAGATATTTTGCCCGGTAGGCAAAGTCCTAAAAAGGTAGAACAAGCTCGGTAGGTAGAACAAAGAAACGTTCGAAAAAAAATCTTATTTAGACACAAACTACATATCAGGTAATATTAAAATAGCACTTATCTTCATACAATCCGCTAGTATCCATACAAATCATGTCCAGAACACAAATATCTGAGAGGAATATCACACAAGTGTTTACCTCACCGGAAGCGAAAGTCAATCAAAAACTATTCATGAAACAACTTATCAAATATTACTTTTATGTTTACAAATTTGACATTCGCTTATAAGAACAACCTGGGAATATTCTTCACCATTAACACTGTCATAGCATGGACAATATAAACCGCCATTTCTCCTCACCACTGACTGTTTGATACATATTTTTAGAAAAGTCCAATCTTTACAAACCTTTAGATTGTTGTCACATTCAGCCAATATGCCAATTCCGAAACCATTTTGCAATTCAAGTGGCTGGTGCAATTTACAAACAGTTTTTTCTTTTCATTAGACAGTTAACGGCAGAATAATCACCACTCGGTACAACCTGTAGACCTGACGGACTTATTCAATTGCTTGTTTCATTGTTCACCGCTTCGTTCTTTGCATGCATCCATCATTTTACTGATTTGAACTAGTTTTATTTTCATTTTAATGATCTTTGAAAACCGCGAGCTTACTTCATATTCTGTGTAACATATCATTCAATCAATAGAATAATTAAATACTTGCCTCGTTCTTTGCCTTTTCAGAATCTGTAGACTCTGATTCCTCCATCTTGAAAAAATTTCCCGCATTTTTCTTCTTCATGCTTCATAAATCAAAAGTCAAAAGTCGTAAGTAAAAGTCATAAGCCATAAGTCGTAAGTCGCAGGTCATAACTCAAACGGTACCTATAGGCTTCCGTAGTTTACAGCTTATAGATTCATTTATGTTAAAGGTAGGTTATGTAAGGTAAACACATATCAATTCCTTTAACGCTAAACAACAATAGCATGACCATATATCGTTGTGTTATATGTATATTATACATGTTCATCCTAATACACCGATTGAAAATTTGAAAATTGTATCCCTTTCGGTTTTATAGAGTTTGCTGAAAGAACATCTTTAAAGGGAATGTAGCCATACATCCAAACAATGGTTTTTATTGAGAGTTCTAAGAAACTTGGTCAGGGGTGAAATAATTATTGGATCGATAACAAAGAATGATAATTTGAAGGTTCCTTTGAAACGGATACGAGAGCAACCATTTTGAGAAACATGGCATCGCAGTTCCAAATTACCAAATATGGATTATTTATAAATATGTAAATTAACTGAATAATAGGTAGAAAATAAGTATACTAAGATATTATGAGGCCTTATATGGCCAGGAAAAGATTTTGCATTCATTTACCTTGATTTTCTTTGCTTTAAAAGCTATTTATCAATATGCCATATATGGTAATTTACATTCCCTTAAGGATGTCTCAGTATGACAAAATGATTACAAATCACATTTTCCAATTTGCACATTTCTATTTTAAGTCTGTATTAAGACGGTGTGTGGATCCTTGCAATACTTAAAATGTATTCATTCAGCGTGCAAGTTATCAATCAAACGTACCTTTGTCAAACATAGTTGCAGTTTTACAGTTTTGTAAAATTCTGTACTATTGATTTTATGAATATTGAGATCTGCTAGTGGGCGTGAACGGTAGTAAGCATATTTCCCTATCGTTCATGAACAATCTCAATCAAACCGAGACTACAATATTTCGTATTTATCGTGTTCGGCCGTTTCCAAAGGTCCACTCTCATAATCTTTGTACTTCAAACAGAGAATCAATTATTCGCTATCTATAGCTGTGCCAACATTTATCAGCAGTAGACGTTATGTAACTTTGGGAAACCGTCAAGAAAGAGGAAGAACCTGCTTTGGTATTGTAACTCATATATCTCAAATGCCTTAACGCATGATAGCTTTTTTCGGTTGTTAAAACGAGTAATATGTGTTCTAAAGCTTGAAATAATAATGAAAAATATATTTAAAATAAGATAAATAATATATTGCAAATCAGTGAAAAGACCTACTAGTCATTAAAAAACATGAACGCTTGCTTATTTACTGCCTTGGAACGTGTCAGTCACAAAAAAGGCCGCTGTGGGTTTAAACCACGTTCTAGGGTCACCAAACCTTACTCTTACCCTATTGTCATCCCAATAAAACAGGACAGTGTAAATCAAGATATCTCCGCCAGGTCATATTCTTTGACAAAATAAGGCAGCATTAATAGACAGTAAAACACATAAACATAAAATATAGAAAGCCACAAAACCAGTATTGAATAATTTGACAGAAGCCAGAGAAACAAGAGAAGAAACCGGTAAGGGTATAACAAGACAGTATTTTAGAGAAACATTAAACGCTACCGTCCTTTGAGGATGTATGTAGACGTCAACATAGGGTCCACAATCTGGCCGGTCATCGCAATAACTGTCAAAGGAGCATCTTAGTTCGAGCAAAATGTTTGATAAACTGCTGTCCATAGTTCAGTATTTGCGGAGACCTCGTATCCATGCAATTGCTGTTTGCGGTGAATGTGTGTTTTAGGTGACTGTGTTTTTTGAATGCTTCATTTCCTGTTCGAATGCATGTTTGTCGTGTGTGTCGTGTGTTAACTGTTAAAAGCCTCCCCGTACATTCAATCAATATTGTTACATTTTCATCCCACAGGGATTGTATGCCATTCATAGATCCAGATGTTTTCCTTAAACACGTATCACATTTCACTCAATAAAACCGAGTCTGCTACATTTCACTCTTACTTGTGTTTGTTGTTTTCAACGAAACCCCTTTTTCAGTCTTTATTTACTTATTCCATGTTGAAGGATTTGTGATCATCTACATGTTGTCTTATTTTAACAGAGGTTTCCTTTACTTCTCCTGTCATCCAGAGTTTGTAAATTCTGTAGAGTTTTGGACCCCTTTTTACCGTCCGTCTGTTTTTCAAATATGATTCCTTGCGGATCCTTGATAGGAGTCCATTTTGTATCTCTAATCAATACTAATTGGTTCTCATACCACTTTTCATAGAATAATATTACATTCCATTTTGCAAATGATAAAAATGGTCCATAGAAACCTAGCACCTAAACGCAATGGCCCTCACAGTACCACCAGCTAATTAAACTAGTATAAAAGTCGAACAGGAAATACAGCTTTCACAGAACTCAGTAAACCCAAAAACACGCAAAAGGACAAACATGAATGGCAATGTTAACAAAGAATGCAGGCTTATGACGTCACAAAAAAAAAAGGTTGACAATAGGGCTACCGCCTTGGAACGGTCAGCGTAAAAGAAAATCGCTAGGGGTTTAAACCAGGTTCTAGGGTGCACCAAACCTCACACACCCTACTGTCATCCCAATAAAACGGGACAGTGTAAATAAAGAAATCCCCGCCATGACCTATTCTCTAACCAACAAGGCAGCATTAATATTCAATATAATTAAAACACAAACATGCTCGTTATATATAAATACAAAAAATCAATAGCCTAGAAAGCCACAAAGAAGGTACTCAATGAAAGCAGCAAATTAAATAGTCAGTGAACAGAACAATATACCACATAAAGATTGGTGAAGACAGGTTACCGACACAACATAAAGAGTGGTGAAGACAGATTACCGACTTTGAACAGTCAGTAGGCAATAAACGGTTTACTCGTTATAGTCTGTGGCCAAATGTGAAAAATTAGGCAACTGTGAAAATGACCACCAGTCTTGCTTGTGTTTGTCGGTAAACTATTCATTTCACCTTCTTTTCCATCAATATTGATTAGTTTTTGTGTGATTATTTACAGTGTTGATGGCGATGGACATTGTAAAATGTTTATGCTTTAATAAAAATTGAATTGATTGAATTGAATTGAATTTAGTATTTATCACATTGCATACTGTATGGGATTATATATATATGCATTTATCTGTCCAAGAGAAGAATGCTTTAGTTTGAAAAGGGAGATAATTGAAGAAAAAACTTTTTTATAAATAATTTATATCTCGATAAGCAATCAAGCAAAATAGAAATCTGTTTGTTTTCACTCTATTTCTGATACATATATCGAAACACATGTTTGAGCAGTAAATGCAGTGATATACATATGCAGTGATATATGCAGTGATATACATATTTTAGATTTTACAACTTTTACAACTTGTACAATACCAGGGTATTGATCTTTAAGACACAGCCATCTCCTTTCCGCATAGACCTAGCCTTTTGGACTACCCTGATATCCCTATATCTTTTAGCAATATATGACATGCCCTTGCCTGAAACTTCTATTCAAGTGCCATATACAATGAGGAACTTTTCATTCAAAGTTAGTATAAAACACGAATTGAGGAGAATGACCAGTTTAGGGTAGACAGGCATATTGCCATTGGTTTTAAACGAAAGAGCGCTGATAACCTGCACAAAAATTGTTGATACTCCAGATGATCGAAACTCACTCCAAGAGACAACTGTGTCAGTTTATCAGATTGTTAACCCCAATGCACACTATGACACTGTTAGATATAGTATGAACAATGAATCACTGAACGATGTTACTGAAACAGTCAAAGCACTGTTACCATCTACTATAGAAGGAATACTCATTATGAAAAGTACATGTGACAACATAAAGATGAATTAGTTGCTGCTGCAAAACACGACATGTTGCTGCTGATTGCTTTATTCATACAACGAACTGATATACTTACATCAGTTGAAGGTACCACAGTGGACAAGAAAGGCCCAGCCATGTCAGCATTAAGAGCCTACAACTCCCGTGTCACTACTAAAGAACCAGATTATACAATACCATGCTCTTCCGATCATTAATTCACCAGTTCGTGACTTTGAATATTGTCTACAAACTAAATCAGACTGAGCGTCAAGAAAGCACTAGCAAGGTCAGTATGGACCTTTATAAGCGGGCATTAATATTGTAATTTTTTATCGAACATTACAGCGGAAAGTGGAGTCTTCTACCTGGTTCCCACCACAACAGTTTATTTGCCTATGGAATACGATATAATTCAATGACATTTACAATCTATGGATAAAACCCACTTTGTAAAGCGAAGTTGTGACTAACCAAAACATCACTGATGATAGCAATCTATTGTACTGCCAGAACAAAAGTGAAGTCAGCCATTCTCTAGAAGATCTAGTATAAAGCCAATAGGACGGGGGTCTAAACATGGCAAGGGATAACAAATATTTGATCATATATGATATAGCAGTAAAACAAACAGTAATGCAGGTACAATGACTATATGCAAATAAATACAAATTGGAAGCAATAAACATAACCAAGAGAATAAATTAGCAGACGGTTTAATTGAGTAGAGATACAAAATGGACTCCTATCAAGGATCAGCAAGGAATCATATTTGAAAAACAGACGGACGGTAGGAAGGGGTCCAAAACTCTAATCAAAGGCGCCCCAGCATCGGCTTAAAGCTACATAGTCTCTATATCAATCGATTTCTTCTTTGTAGGCTAGTCTTTTTTTGTAACTTCATATTCACCAGCTCATGTCGAAATCGGGTATTTAAGCGAGCAAATATAACGCATGATATGATTATTGTATAGACATGGACCAGTGCGCATCGTACCTGTACACAGGTAACAATATGATTTACAAATGGTGACCAAAAGGTTGACAATTGAAACATGAAGCAACAAAAAGTATTTGGGATGTAGGGTTCAACTGGTAGAAGGATATATACAGTCTTGATGGTCTTCGGAAGATTTGTTGTGCTGAAAGTAAGCACGAAAGCATTGGTAGGAGTGAGTTTGCCACCCCACCTCGTACTCATGCGCGTTACCTCAGTCACACCTTGAGACTTAAGATTATGAGTCATTTCTTCAAGAGTGCAGTGCTCCCCCTGGAGCGTACTTAACCCTTTGAAGAATAGAGAGAAATGTGAGGAATAACCTCAACACGGATGTTTACGAAAGTTTGAATTTTAAGGAGATTTCTTGGCATTCTCAACAAGAAGTTTTCCATTAGTAAAGCATTGAAGATAGCAAAATGAAATAGTCTAGTGATAGGTTTGTCATCCTCTAGAGAGATACTATTGAGGAAACGAGGCCAATTTAAATGAGAATTATCCTCATAAGATTCACATTCAGGGTCCCATAATGGAGAATTGATATTCATTTTCCACGCTTCTCACCCGCCTCGGAGTCCAACAAGGGGACATTTGCTGTGGATATCCGACAGGCAAATGTCAAGAACACGTGAATAGTATACTCAAGACATATAAAACTAACGCATCCGACCCCCATACCACCCAGCGGACATAACCTCTTGACTCAAAAGACAAAGGGCCGCATTTATAGCTGGCGTGACAAACCGATTGATCAGATCGGGCCAATCTGACCGCATGTCTAGCTGAAGTCCGGACCGAAGTGATGTTTTGTAACGTGGGGATAACTACCAGATCTCCACGTCACTCAACCACCTGGATTCCCTTCTCCAATGACACGGGCCGCCACCCACGGTCAACAGGTGGGTTACATTTCGGGGTGGGGGGGGGGGGGGGGGTCCTACCCTTCTGCTATGTAACGAGCAGTCGGTTGATTCTTATCAACCCACCACCAACTGGGGTTGGGACGCAGTCAAATTGGTATACAGGCATGCCACCGCCATAAAGGATCCTTTCAACATGATGTTTAAAGTGGACACAATAAATGGGAGTAAAATATTAAACGAGAGGAAGTGAGAGAGATGGATTTAAACAATAAGTTAGGATCCCATATAGCTGGCATGACAAATCGATTGATCAGATAGGGCCAATCTGGCCGCCCGTCTAGTTGAAGTCCGGACCAAAGTGTTGTGTTGTACCAGATCCCCATGTCACTCAACCACCAGGATTACCTTCTTCAACGACACGGGTCGCCACCCACGGTCAACAGGTGGGTTACTTTTTGTTGGGGTAGTGGGGGTCCTAACCCTCTGCTAACGAGCAGTCGGTTGATTATTATCACCCCACCACCGACTGGGGGGTGGGACGCAGTCAAATTGGCAGTCAAATTGGTATACAGGCATATTATGGGTCTTTTACTACTTGAATTACGTATCAATTTTAGGGATACAGTCAAAAATTATGATCTGCGCATTCGCATAGAACTGGTTCTAACTGTTCTTAGGTGTTAACAATTGTGTAACGACCCCTGCTAGAATGTTATACGTCAGCAGACTCGTATAATCATTCTGATCTGCTCTCTACCGACGCCATTACTGTATTGAAGATAGCAAGAAGTTTTTACTGAAAGAAATGTTTGTAGCTAGAGGAAGCTAAGTTAAGAGAATACATCGTGATAGATCATTACAGAAACGTTGTTTTCAGATAAGTAGATATAAATTACTGAAATTGTTTGCTGTTATTAGCATATTATACAGATACTCTAGCTACGCTGGAACACGCACGAATTGCTTGCACAATGTGTAACGCACTGTCAGTTTAGTATGTGTTACGATTTCAGCGTATCTCTATTCTATAGATATAGAGTTGATTTAGTGCTATTTTCGATTAGTCTATCGAAACTATATCATTTGTAGATTGTTTCATTATCCGATCGTTTCAATATCCGATCGAGGATTTCAGTATGCCAATTTGGGTAACGTTGTTTACCATCGTTTTTGTTTTCACACATATACACAGCAGGCGTTAATTAGCCCTCTCTTAATTAGCGTTACGGCCAGCATGCTATATAATAACGACGCAATTTGTAATAAAGAAATTAAAGTTCGTTCTTCTGACGAATTTTACATTAGAATAAATACTGATAAAGGTGATCCTTTGGGAGCAACAAACACAATTAAGAGAATAAAGCAGCAGACTCGGTTTTATTGAGTCCGTTCATGAGAAGTAATGAAAGAAGCAACACCCCTCACGCCCCTAGCACCGGCTTAAGCGGTATTCTACTTCAAAGCCACCTATTTGGGCTCGTTGGTCCCTAAAGGACCAGTAAAAATAACACTACTGATTTCGTAGCACGGGGAGACAGCCTGTCCGGTCATCCGCACAATTTAAAGAGGAAAGCATTGTGGATAACTGTAAATGGGTCCACCATCAAGCATGCACTGCGTTGCAAAATGCAAAATAATAACCTTTTAACAAGTTTGACAAAGATAGTATGAAAGTGATCATGACCAAGGATCTTACGAATTTTGTAAATCACGTCACCTTAGTAGTCAGGTTGTGATAGTCCTTGTCGCAGGAAGGGTTCTTAGATTTAATTTTATATTTGAAAGACGATCAGGGTTACGATAATAAAATTGTGCAAAGATTTTTACGAAGTTTCATGGTAACGGTAGCCCTGATGGAGTGGCCTTTTAGTTATACAAAGATTACGAATATTAAAGTTCTTAACTAGAGTACAAACTCTAGGAAAAACAAATAAGTTGAGACACATAGATCCAATAAGGACGTTGCTCGGGGAACATCGCCATCTAAATGGGGATAATTAAGACTTGTTTACTATATGAGACGAATCAGGTCATTCCACGACTATTTGATGTGTTTTTAAGCACGGAGCACCGCCTCGACGGACGGTCCTTTACATGACCGCCAAGTATAGCAGCACCTCGGCTCAGAGTTAGCACCCCTACACCAGCTTTCCAGACACGGACGCCGACAGTGGTCGGTATCAAGAAGCCTGGCACATTGCTTCTAAGAACGATCTTTACCTGGCCATCAAGGATAGCAGCACCATTTGAACAATTGCAGACGGAAACTTACAACCCTGTCAATTTCGATATTTTCTTAATTAGGAGTTTGTTTACATACAACATTTCAGTTGAAAACGTATGTATATCAGTCAACTCGTTTTTTGAGGAGTATAACTCAGCAGCCATTTCTTCGCTAGTCCGCGCTGCTAATCGTAAAGCTCCGATTAATTTGTCCCAACGATCAATAATGGGCGAACAAAACCTTGTGTCCTTCGGAAGACCCGAGATGGGTTCAGGACTGCCGATGACATAGGGCTAAGAGGTGTTTATTGAAGAAGGTACCTGTCGGCATCTTTGATTTTCTCATGGACCGTGGTAGAATACTAATAATTGTTGTTTTTCTTTCAGATAGTTTCACGTTTAAATGCCGTCATTATGTATCAGCTCTGCTAAAAATCACACACTAAATGTTTATTTATCCACATCGTTTCGAAAATAACCTACGGGTTCTTAAGCTGGCCGATTTATTACTGTGAAGGTAAACAACAGCCTCTAATGTAATACAACGGCTAATGTAATAAACACCTTTTATTACGTTAGGTGTTATTACAGTTGGTGTTTAATAACGTCAAATGCAATAATTTAGGGGATAACTGTCTTGTGTTTGAGAACTTCTGGACGTTAATGCTGATTTTTACTGTCGCAAATTGAGTTGTGTGGGCTACTCGTCAGCGGAGAAGGTAAAACGTATATTTGCGATAATAAAAACAGCATTAACATCTGGGAATTCTCAAACACAAGGCAGTTTTTCCCCTTTCTAATACATATTCGATTTTTAAAAAGCATTTTTAAGCTCAAAATGCTGACTTCAATAGTATTGAAAGGCAAAGTAATGAAATTCTTATTTACCGAAACAGTGTCCCTACTTGATGTATTATTAATTGTATATATATTTTCAGGTTAAAATGGGTTTATTGCTCATGCTCGACATTCTTTGGGCTCGCTTCAAACGTCTGTATACTTCAGATGACAATTCCTGAGATCAAGGATTGCGTCATTAACGTGATTTTACGACACAAAAATAGTTCTATGTTATTATACATTCTTCTGAAAGAATAAGCAGTTCAAGAAAAAGTTCTAGCTTTAGAGTTATTTCCCTTGATTTCTAATCCTGCATTGTGAATAATTGTAATCATAGAATTAAAACAAATTCATAATATTCATAATATTGTAATTATTAACCAAGATATCTTACTGAATTATTGTAGATAAGCTGTAAACATATTTAAGGTTAAGTTGTTATACAATTACAAGAAATCAAATATGTCGAATAAGAATGTTATTTTATGATTACATGAATGACGATAATGTAACAGGGGCTAGGTTTGCCAGCTGCGACCGACAACCCCAACTCCCGG